>JAEQBH010003790.1:0-99548 GCA_016808115.1 Tetrastigma voinierianum
TGTGTAGAACCACTTTGCTTCTTGGCGAAAGCGTCGACGGTCAATACGAAATCCTAGAAGGATTCTTCTCTTTACAAAAATCCATAATTTTGGCGAACTTCTCCCTCACTCACTTTAAATACGAGTGATGGAGAAGAAAATCCTCTTTTTATTTGTCTCATACGTCTTACGCTCATTGGTTGAGAGGTTTTATCATTTCAAACTTCCAACCCGTGTGACTTTTCTATCAAATGTCATCCACTCATCGTATAATCATTGATAGGTCATATGTTTCAAGTTAGTGAATTGGGCTTGACACGACCTGTTGTGTCTTGGCTCAAATTCATGCATGTCCTCTGTGTGTTTCGTTCATCAGCGTGAAAATTGGAATGTCTCGGAGTCGCGAAAATCGGCTTGTGATAGGCCCAGATTTAAAAAAAAAAAAAAAAAAAAAAAGTGAGGGCCGATTCAAACGGTGAAATCCATTTCATCATCGGAGATCTAAAAATTTTTTGGATTTTTACCGAAATTACGAGTTTACCCTTTTTCAAGAAAATTAGATTTTCTCGGGGTTTCACAACAACACATCAGACATATATAAATAAATAGACAAATAAGTAAATAAATTAAAAAACAAAGTTTGATGAGAAAAAATGTGTACCTAAACAGCTAATCCGAAGCGTTATCAATTAGAAATAATATTGGTGCGATAATGAAATACAAAATATTCAAAATCGATTAGAAATTAAGTTATCATCGGATGTCAAATTATTTCATTAAAAGACACATGGAATGTCGGGTCTCTGAGCGTTCATGTTATGAAATTAGCTGTGATATTTCATTTTATATGAATTATAGAATTAATCATGTGATTAAAATGTTCGAAAACTGACTTGAAATTGACATTTCGAAAATTGGAAATTTGAAATTGAAATTTTGGAAATTAGAGATTTTTAAGTAAAATTTGAAATTTTGGAATTTTGAATTGAGATTTTAGAAATCAAAGATTTTAAATTGAAATTTGAAATTAAAAAGCAATTTTAGATTGAGACCTTGAATTTTAGAAATTAAGAATTTGGAAATTTGAAATTAGAAACTTGAAGTTGGTAGGAATAGGAGATTTGAATTTGAAATTAGGACATGAATTTTGAAATTATGAATTTATAATTTTGAAATTGGAAACTTGAAATTTTAATTAGAAACTAAGGGACTTGAATTTCAAAATTAGGACATTTAGACCCCCAGGAAATTGTGAATGTATACTTTTGAAAATTGGGAGCTTAGAGTTTTGAGATTGGAAATTTGGGGAATTGAATTTTGAAGTTGGGAATTAGCAAATTTGAAATTAAAATTTGGGGGACTTAACATTTGAAATTAGGAAGTTAATAATTTTGAAATTGAAAATTTGAATAATTTGATAAATTTGAATAAATTAAGGGTGAAAGCTTGATTGGTTAAAGAGTCTATCAAAGAATAGGATCAAAGGAGCATAATGGACATAATGAGTTGGTCAAAGAAGCCTAATGAGTTTGGTAAAAGGACTTAGTGGGCTTAATGAATTTGGCCTATAGAAATGGTAGGATCTTATTGGGTTTAGTCAAATGTTCAATACTGGGTGAACTAGGGTTAAGTAGGTTTGTAGTTTAAAAACTAATAAGATCGGGCCCTAATTATTATTATAATAATAATAGATACAAGAAGAGAAAAGAGATAAATGCAACTTGTGTAAACTGATAACATATAACATACAAAAACTTTCCTAATTGGATAAAATTATACATGTCCCATAAGCCCATACTAAGTCCCATTCAGTTTAAATCATACATGTCTTATTAGAAATAAGTGGGAAGGGAGATCAGAAAAAATCCACCCATTACCATCCTTAATTATATGAAATTAAATTTTTACAAAATAATTTAATTTGTTCTAGCATCAGTTGGTTATGAAAAATCAACTATTGGTATCTTAAGCTTTGTAGAAATAGATAGTATACTTTCTTCTAATCAAATTTATGTTTTGTGAATCCAAAGTTTCCTCACCACCAAGTTATTTCACCTTACTTCGATCATCATTAAATCATTAGATTATTTTAATACTTGGATGATTTGCTCATTCAACCTAGGGATGGCTACGAGGTAGGTTTGGGACGGGACACTTACAATACATTCACGTCTTTGAAATATATAAATATTTTTCATACTCGTCAGACAGAGATAGAGGCGAGGAATATTTTCTTCTGTTCCCGATTAAAATCCTATCTAATATCCAGGCCTCGGCTGAAAAAATTTCAAAAACTATGATAAATCGTTTTCGACCTTGGGCTGTCTGTATTCCTCATTTTCTCAACAACCAAACATATCCAATCAAATCACAAAATAACATTTGCTATTCAATCAACAACCATCTTGGTACACTAAATCCGGTATAGAATGGAAAACCAAAAAACGCATAAAACGATTTATCATTGATAGGATTTGAAAAATAAGAACACTTAAGCCCACACACACAATACGAAAATTTAGCCAGTAGCTCTGATGCTGGTTGAATTACAAAGAGGCTTGCCCAGTAAAGTTAATTGCCTCTTTACGTCGACATTTCATTTGTTGGCGGAAGCCCGGAAAGAGAGGTTCAATCAAGCAGCACAAGGCCATATGAGAAGTTTGAGTGCAGAGAAAATAGAATAGTACTAATAATATATCATTCACTTGAGTCCGATGAATCTCACGATAAGGAAGAAAGGCAATTAGATCAACATCCGTCGAGATCTCCCAGCTAAGGAAGGAAGATTACCCCAGATAAACTACTCTTTCTATATCACACTGTCCAGATATAGTATAATAAAAATATCCCATTCAAGCAGGAGTGATTCTAATTATATTTGGGAGAAATATCTACTTATAAATACAAGGACACCCCATCGGGTGAAAGTGCATAACACATAAGCCCTACCAGCGGTCTAAAGTCTCTCTTTTCTCTAAGAAAGAAACTGACTTAGGCATCGGAGTGGCCACGGGCGAAGCCCTCGCCTACCCCCTTTCGTTCTCGTTTTTGCAGAGGAGGGCTACGACCAAGGTTTGCGGATCAGATTCACAGTGAGCCATTACTTGACCGGATGATCCAAGGCACATCCCAAACCGCCAGCTAATCCAGGGTCCGGCCAATGATCCCACGCTCAGGCCAATTAGGTTGAAAAGGCATCATCGATCATAAACACCACTAACATTCGAAACCATTTAGATGCATCTTACCTGAAATTTCTCCATGTTCATAAAAAAATTGCCAGTACACTCTCAAATCTAACGAAAACAACACCAAACTTGATTGAAAACATATACCACTAAATCAAAACCAACCAATTTAAGCTACAAATCAAATATAGATGGTGGAAAAATGAACCAATCAAAACTTAAATCCCTGAGCCATGAGCATTTCTACGATTTCTTAGAAAAAATCCCAACCTAAAATAACACCGGCTTCGGATAAAAAGCATCCACTAATCCATCGAATGAAACTGATAAATCAAAAATCGAGCCCTAAGTCGATCGATCTTGTTACATCCATCGTTACTAGCAAAAGAAAGCGAAGAAGAATAAGGAAATGAAGAAGTTGGCGCAAGCCAGTCATCCATAGTAGCCATCAATATTAGCGAGAAAAATGAAGAAGGGAACTCACAAGAACGGCGAAAGAAGAAAGCAAAAGAAGAAAGAAATTAAAGCGATAAGAAAGCAAAAGTGGAGGCGTTGATCTAGGGTTTGCTACTTAATAGGTTCATATACAGTTTTTTGTATTAACAATAGATTAGGGTAATTTTGTAAAAATACTTATCGGGTTGGGAGTAGGCGGGTCTTACACATCTTGAACCTAAGCTTTGGTCAAGCCTGGGTCGGGTTTGAATTCAAACCCAGGCAGTCCATACTAGTTTAAGTTATGTCAAGCCCATCTATCAAGCCCCAGAAAACCCACCTAAGAATTTATGCTTGTCAATTCACACCCCTCGAGCCTTCGACTAGGCTTGGGGTATGAAACTTGACACTGCAGATCCCTTGCAAGCTGGATTTTGTCCAATTACGAACACCTATTCAAAGTATATACGCAACTTTATAAATTTATCAATTCTCGAATTCAAAATTTCATACTTATACAAAAAATATTTCTAAATATCAAATCTCAATTATGAATCTCATATAAAGGTGTTCGGATTATAAACAATATTTACAGGATCTCCCGAGTTCAACTTTGTCTTAATATAAAAGCAGATATTTATTATCGAGGGGGATTTCTCAATTAACTTTCAAAACCCGACATTTCACATAAACATAGACTTATTAGTTCAACATGATCCAACATAAAATTCTAGCCAATTCCTAATGATGGCCAGATCCCGATCTAGTCATCACTTCTTGTGGAAACTAAAAGTATGTCGATAAATGGAAGTGAGCTTAAGGCACCGATAAAATACTATCTGTTTCATGGAGAAAAAAGTTTTCAATCATATAACAAATAAGAGGTTTTTTTTTATCAAAACTTTTGATTCAAAAATAAGTTAGAGCATTAAAAAAATTTCCTTCAAAATATTCTCAAATTCATTTCAAATCAGTTTTATATCAAATGTGATCAGTGATTTCATATCAAATTTCGATTCAAACGACTTTCATATCAAAGTCAAAAAATCAAATATAGTTTCATGGTCATCAAATATCCAAATGGTACCCAACCATGGGACCAAATGGGTGGTAACCATGAGTGTCGCTTTTAAGGTGGGCGAGGCAAAGCATTCTTAGTATTAGTAGCCTCCCCAGCAAAACCACAGGAGTGGGGGTTAAGAGTAATTACATTCACCACGAGGAATGTAAATATCAACTATTTTTCGTGACAATGACGAATAGTGTCAGCTATTATTCAGTTTAGTGATCTCAAGCCAGGGGCCAGAAGGCTCCGCTCTTTGGAGCGCGGCAAAGCATGGATAAAGAGTGAGTGCCGCGAGTTTCATTTGAGGCCGGCCGGCAGGTGGGTTGGCAGATCATGGAGCTTCTAGGCCCTCGAGAGGCCTGAGAGAAGCCCTCCCAGGCGGCCAGGCTTGGATTTAGAAGCACTTTGAGGCGGAGTCTAAAAAGCCAGTCTATAGACCGCCCGAGGCCGGAGTCTAGAGGCAGCAAAAGCCAGCAAGCCGAAGCCTCGCGTAGGTTTTTTATTTAAATTGTACTAAAGTTAAATAAAAAGTAAGCTTAAAAACAATTCAAAATAAAAAATACATCATTTAAAATTTTATAAATCAAATATAATTACATTTAGAAATGTATGACAAGTTTACATCACTACAAAATAAGTACATCTCAACTAGGTTGGTGTAACACCCCGAAATATACCCTAACAGTTTTCGGACATGTTAAGGTGTAATAAAAGCTAAATTGAATTTTTGAAAAATAAACGAGAGACACAGGTGTCACCCAAATCAAGGGTGAAGTGGTAATTCACCACTTGAGGACCCCAAGAATGTCATAATATAAAAAAGAGCATATATCAGAGGAATTAAGAGAAATTAATGTAAATAGAAGAAGAAGAAGGATTTAGAATGCAAATAAGAAGCAAGCGGGAATAATAATAATCCATTACTATAATAGTTCGAGGAAGCTAGAAAATTCTCACAGATACCGGATGGCGAAGCGGTTGTTGAATTCGTGCTAATCTAGTGACGAAAAAGTTTCGTCAAATTACGAGACCATCGATATTTTACGATTTTAAGGTGATAAGTCGTCATTGACTTGAGGCGAGATTCTAATCACCGAAGTCGGGAAATGGCGTGGACTAGTTAAATTTAAAATAAAGTGGCGAAAAATAAAAATTTTGAATAAAAATGGACCCCGAATAAAATAATATGAGCTATGGATCTAAAGAATAATAATAATAATAATAATAATAATAAAATAACATAAGAATAAAAAGAAAAAAACAAAACAATTTGGTCTCATACTAGAGCGTGAGAGGAGAGACTAAGCGAGGTGGTAGGCGTTTTTTTTTTTTATTTTCTTCTTTTCTCTTTTTGATTCACGAAGTTTCGACCGTTGGAATTCGTCGGGCCAAGAGCAGTTCATCTATAAGCCAGAGGGCTACACGTGAGTACGAAAACATGAGTTTCGCCCGAATTCAAGTAGAAGTTCGGAGAAAATCCTAAGTTTTCGGTACTTTCTCGAGGATACGCGTTCGGTCATGGTGAATTCGGATAGAAGTGAAGTTGATCAGCGTCGAGGCTCGCGTGGGTGCAAAATCTTGGGTTTCGTCCAAATTCCACGAGGTATGAAATTTCACTTTACTTTGAATAAAAGTCATGTAATGGCATAGATTGTTTCGAGGGTGGAATAGGCCTTGTGATTTAGTCCAGATTTTGGGATTTGAATAAAAATTTTTGGGTAGGTTGGACGGAGTCCCAAACTATATTGAAGAATATAAATTAGATAAAGAATAAGAATATATATGAATATACGATATGATATGAATAATATGAATATAGGAATATATGAAATGAACATATGATAGAAATGAGATTATGAAGTATCACGATTGGAAACGACACATGCTAGAAATGCAAATGATAGGAAAATAGTTACATGTATGATAAATAATTACGAATCTGATGAAATTGAAGTTAAAGATATATGAAAAATGCAAAGATACAAATACATGGTTGTAAATATATATGATTAGAATAACAATAATTATTCGGAATATAGAATATATCTTGAATATTAAATATAAGCTGGATTATGCCTTAGAGACCCTAGTAGAGGGATGAATGGGGCATGCCTATGGGGACCTGATTCTTTGCTGACATATAGTTTACAGATAGCGAGGCCTCGTTTGGGTAGATGACATAGATCCCGTTTGGATCATTATAACGGCCTCATTTGGGTCACATACTACATGGCATAGGTCACTGTCTCGTACAGTGATGATACCTTCGGGTATCCGCTTCTAAGGTATTTGCAGACATGAAACCTAAAAGAAAATGACAAGTATATGTAAATGCGTGTATAGAATATATAAGCGTGATATGAAGCATAACCTTGCTATGCGATGATAATATACGATTCTAACAAGAAGTATAAGATGACGAGTATATGAAATACGACAGTATATGAAAAATTACATATTTACATGAAAGTATATGAGAAAAGGACAAAGAATTGTATATGACGGTATATGGAAAGTACAAGTCGATTTTTATAGAAAAGTATATGAAAAGTACGAGTATATGAAGAAGAGTATATGACAAGTAAACAAGTACAAGAAATAAAGTGTCAATGACACGAAATGTATATGACAGATAATATAAAAGTACGTATATGAAAAGCCGCGGTATGCAAAGAGGTCATAGGAAAGTGGTATATAGAAAGTGCAGGATGAAAATGGGGATGACAAACAGGACGAGATTCCCTCTCGAATCTGTCGTGAATGTCAGTTATAGTCGATTAAACATGATGTAAAGTATATGACAATCTGGTCATTATAAAGAAATATGTGATAAAACAATATGTAAGAAATGAATAGTATAGCATGGGCGTGTAGCCACTACATGAAAGGAGACATGATATAGGTACAGGATAATAAATGATATATGTAATAGTACATAGAACAATAAGTTATAGACATGAATACAGTAAAAGTATAGATAGAAGATATGCCAAAGACATAGAACAATAAGTTATAGAATGAATATGATATATACTAAGTATAGAAACATGAATACAATAAAAGTATAGATAGGAGATATACCAAAGACATAGAATAATAAGTTATAGAATGAATATGAAATATGCAAAGTATAGAAGCAGAATCTGGGAAAGTATAGATAAGCTATGCAGACATAGAACATGCTTGAGAAAGATTGACATGCAATAGGAATGTAAAGATGATAAGTAATAAAAGTTATATGAATATGTATAGTTATATGAATATGTATAGATGTATGAAATGCATATGTATAAGCTTGTGACGGTCACCATTGGTGGTTGTCCATGCTTATGTTCCCATAAGCGTCAGCCTTACGGGTGTTAAATCGCGTGTAGGTAAAGCGGAGGCAAGAGGGATAGGACATCCACATCGGCCCGGCCACAGGCCATCTCAAAGATAGGTGCTCAGCCTTTGTTAAAGTAATCTCGATTTTCATTGGACAAGTATATATGTATAGTTATTGTAATAGTGAAATTGTAATAATACAGAAATGGGTTTCAGTATGTGTGTATAGAATATAATGAATCTTGCGTATGGTGGTATGTATAATGTATATGTAAAGAATTTTATTATTACAAAAATTATTCATATGAATGAAAAGCAGTGCAGTGTCGACTACGAAAGAAAAGGTTAAAGGTCCAGTCCAGTGTGACACCTCGCTTGACACCCCATCGGGTGTCGAGTTGGGCGTCACAATTTAGTGTCTGTCGAGCAAAGGTTTATGCGTTTAAAGATTGCTAAACATAGATGAAATTATAAGATAGAAGAGATAGAAAGTCTATGTATAGAAATGTGTTGGCACGATGTGGATGTCCTTGTGTATTTGTATAGATGGATCGTCACAGAGAAGGCGATAGAGTCATTAACCCAAGAGCAGGGTTATCGGCTTTTCAACTGCTCCCAGAAAGCAATGTCCCTAACGAGCCAAATAAAGCCTTGCTAAACTATATCATGAGACATGACTCGGGTATTGGATGTTTGCATGAGTCTTATCAAAGGCTATTTAGCACTTGTAGATTCTCTTTAACGTGTGACTTTTCCCTCAGTGGTCTGAGATGCTGTAAGTAGAAAAACCTGAATCAAGTAACCGAAGGTCTCGGAAAAGATTACGAAGAGGTGGTTCCTCTTCGGGTAAAAGTCGAGAGAAGCGAGTTGATTCGAGTGCAGTTCCCGATTTTCGGGGTGAAGGCGAGGAGCTAATGTTGCTCCTAGTTCACAGTAAGAGGCATGGCCTGGGACAAGGAGAGAGTGCGGAATGCCCTCATTGCCGCAAGTGGCATTCGGGTGTTCTGATGCTGACGGGAGGATGTTTTGGATGTCAGAGCATTGAACATTTTACGGAAAATTATCCCAGAAATACGAGGATAATAGAAGTCTCTGAGGGAGATCGGTCGTAACACCGCCATTTCGGGGTCGAGGTGGTCAATTTAACAAAGAGGAAGTGGAGGTCGATTCTTCGGAGACGGTGGATGTCTGATACCTAGTCCCAGCACGAGCTTATGCTATGTAAGCTCGTGAGGATCAGGATGCTCCCGATGTTATAGCGGGTATTTTCTCGCTTTATGATATTGAGATGTATGCGTTGATAGATCCACACTTTTCCACAGCATTAAATATACATGTTGCGTGTAATAAGATAGAATGCCATCAGTAGTATTTTTACTACTGATTGGAAATAAGTAGTAAATACTTATTTGGACCAGTGTGTCCAAACACCTATCAAAGGTATTTTTACTTGGTATCCGATTGGAAATAAGGTATTCCACCCTTATTTGGACCAGTGTGTCGTAGATGACACTTGATTATTAAAATGCACGAGGAACAAGAATATATTGAGGATAAGTGTTACGATTTTAAGAGAAAAAGTTAATGATAAAGTAAAGTAAATGTGATTTTGGCTAGCGGAAGCATCATTTCCTAGGCCGTAAGGTGTATAGAGTATGGAATTCACGCTTTGCGAAAGTGATAAAGGTGAGAAAGTCACGAATTTAGTTGGATGCGGTGACGATTCGAGAATAGATGCAAATTCTGAGAAATAGAATAGAAAGTCGGGGAAATGGAGATAGGAATGACTAGATAGAAAATGAGGATTTATTGTACAAGAATAGATGAGGAGTATCAAATGTTCAAGAAGTAAAAACATAAGCTAGGCATGCGGAGGGCACAATACCCTCAGCTTTTCGATTTAGGTAATAAAATTTCGAGGACGAAATTTCTTGAAGGGAGGGAGAGTTGTAACACCCCGAAAT
The DNA here is from genome assembly GCA_016808115.1 of Tetrastigma voinierianum. Lineage (NCBI taxonomy): Eukaryota > Viridiplantae > Streptophyta > Magnoliopsida > Vitales > Vitaceae > Tetrastigma > Tetrastigma voinierianum. Next base: position 9,957 of record JAEQBH010003790.1, read on the forward strand.
ACACCCTAACAGTTTTCGGACATGTTAGGGTGTAATAAAAGCTAAATTGAATTTTTGAAAAATAAAACGAGAGACCAGAAATTAGTACTTAAAATCAAGGGTAAAGTGGTAATTCACCCACTTGAGGACCCAATGTCATAATATAAAAAATATATCGAGAGGAATTAAGAGAAATTAATGTAAATAGAAGAATAAGGATTTAGAATGCAAATAAGAGAAGCTTAAAAGCAAGAATAATAATATTCATTACGGAATGGATTCGGGAAGCCTAAAATTCTCTAAATCTCTAGGATGACAAAAACGAATTTGTAGATTGGTCGATACCATGAAATCTAGTGACCAGAAAAGTTTCGTCAAATTCCGAGACCATCGAATATTTATGATTTACTACGGGTGATAAGTCGTCAGTGACCCGGGGGCCAAGTTATTCTGAAAATCACCGGAGTCGGGAAATAGCGTAAGCTAAGTTAAGTTTAGAAATAAGTAATTGAAAGAAATAAAAATTTTTCGAGGTAAAAATGGACTAGAATAAAATAATGTGAGCTATGGATCTAAGGTAATAATAATAATAATAATAATAATAATAAAATAACATAAGAATAAAAGAAGAAAGCAAAACAATTTGGTCTCATACTGAGGCATTGAGAGAGAAGGAGGCGACGGAGTGGTAGGACGTTTTTTATTTTTTTATTTTCTTCTCTTCTCTTTTTGATACACGGAGTTTCGATCGTTGGAATTCGTCGGGCCAATAACGAAAGTTCATCTACTCGACGAGGGTTACGCGTGAGTATAAAAAACATGGGATTTCGCCAAGAATTCAAGTAAGAAGTTCGGAAAATCACCAAGTTTGATGCTTTCTCGGTCTACGGCGTTAAACGGTCATAGTTAATTCGGACCAGAGATACAAAGTTTATCACGCATCGCGAGCTCAGTGGTACCAAAATCTTGGGTTTCGTCGAACTCGAGGGTATGGAATTTTCCACACTTTAGATAAAGTCATGTAATGGCATAGGTTGTTTTCGAGGTCGGAATAGGTCTTATGATTTAGTCCCAAGATTTTGGGGCTGAATATTGGAAATTTTTAGATTTAGTTTGGACGATTCTAATATTATTGAAGGATATAAATTAGATAAAGAATAAGAATATATGAATATATGATATGATATGAATAATATAGATATAGGAATATATGAAATGAACATATGATAGAAATACATGAGATTAGGAAGTTATACGATTAGACAACACATGCTAGAAATGCACAAATGATAGGAAAATAGTTACATGTATGATAAAGAATTACGAATATGATAAATTGAAGTTAAAAGATATATGAAAAATGCAAAGATACAAATACATGGTTGTAAATATCGCATATGATTAGAATACTTGATAATTATTCGGGAATATGAGATATGTCTTGAATAAGCTCATTGGTTAATGCACTTAGAGACCTAGTAGAGGAATAGATAGTCATGCCTATATCGCGAGCTACGCGTGGGTACCAAAATCTTGGAGTTTCGTCAAACTCCACGAGGTATGGAATTTTCCCTACTTTGAATAAAAAATTCATATAATGGCGTAGATTGTTTTTCGAGTTGAAATAAGTAGTGTGGATTTAGTCCCAGATTTGGAATTTGAATATTGGAAATTTTGAATTTGGTTGGACGATCGAGGCGTATTGAAGGATATAAATTAGATAAAGAATAAGAATATATATGACTATATGATATGATATGAATAAATGAATATATGATAGAAATACATGAGATTAGGAAGTATACGATTAGACAACACATGCTAGAAATGCACAAATGATAGGAAAATAGTTACATGTATGATAAAGAATTCTGAATACAGTAAATTGAAGTTAAAAGATATATGAAAAATGCAAAGATACAAATACATGGTTGCTAAATGCTCATATGATTCTTAGAATAATAATTATTCGGGAATATAGAATATGTGCGAGATATTAAATATAAGCTGGATTATGCTTAGAACCTAGTAAGAGGAATAGATAGTCATGCTGTAGGGACACGATTCTTTCATGATCACGGTTCTGAGATAGCGAGAGCCCTAGTTTGGGTCGATGACGTAAATAAGTTTGGATCGGTTATAACGGTCGTTTGGTCACATATTACATGACATGGGTCAACTGTCTCATCTGATGATGATACCTTTGGGTATATGCGGATGGAATCCTTTGTCTCGATCTGTGATAGGTACAACCAGTTTTATCTGGGTTATTTCTAGTATAAAACTCTAAGGTATTTGCGGACATGAAACCCTAAAAGAAAATGTAGAGTATATGCAAATGATGTATAGAATATATGACATGATATGAGAAGCATAGCAATTACTTATGCGTGTTGATATCTGATTACAATAGCAAGAAGTATAAGATGACGATGTATAAATCTGACGTATATGAAAAATTATAGTACATGAGAGTATATGAAAAGGACAAAGGGTAGTATATGACAGGTATATGGAAGAGGGTACAAAGTGGAAATTTTGCATGAAAGTATATGAACAAAGTGCATTTATATGAAGAGAAAAGAGTATATAGCCAGTAACAAGTACAAAAAATAAAGTGTGATGACACGAAATGTATATGACAGGATAATATAAAAGTACAGATTATATAGAAAACCTGATGCTCTAGAAAATCATAGGAAAGTATAATTATATAGAGTCACAGATGAAAATATAGGGGATAATGAACACTTGTGAGATTCCCTCTCGAATGCATCGTGAATGTCAATTCTATGTCAGTAAACATAAAATGTAAAAGTATATGATGTCTGGTCATTATGAAAATATATGATAAAACAATATGTAAGAAATGAATAGTATAGCATGGGCGTGTAGCCACTACATGAAAGGAGACATGATATAGGTACAGGATAATAAATGATATATGTAATAGTACATAGAACAATAAGTTATAGACATGAATACAGTAAAAGTATAGATAGAAGATATGCCAAAGACATAAAACAATAAGTTATAGAATGAATATGGTATATGCAAAGTATAGAAACATGAATACAGTAAAAATATAGATATGAGATATACCAAAGACATAGAATAATAAGTTATAGAATGAAGATGAAATATGCAAAGTATAGAAACAGGAATACAAGAAAAGTATATACAAAAGCCATACGAAGACATAGGAACAATATAGGAAAATATTGACATACGATAGGAATGTAAAGATGATAAGTAATAAAGAAGTTATATGAATATGTATAGATATATGGAAATGCATATGTATCGCTTGTGATGGTCACCATTGGTGGTTGTCCATACTTATGTTCCCACTAAGCGTAAAAACACGGGTGTTCAATCAGTGTAGGTAAAGAGCGGGCGAGAGGATGGGACATCCCACATCGGCGGCCTGACATCTCGAGGAGATAGGTGCTCAACAGCCTTTGTTCATGATATCGATTTTCATTGGGCGACTATATGTATAGTTGTGTAATAGTGCAAGTAATGGGACTCAAGTATATGTGTATAGAATATAATGAATGCCACTATGGTGGTATGTATAATATATATGTAAAAGAATTTTTGTTATTACAGAAATTGTGCATATGAATGAGAAAACAGGTACATGTGTCATCTCTGAGAAAGAAAAGGTTAAAGAGTCCCAGTCACGAAGTGTGACACCCTCGCTTGACACCCGTGGTCTGCTTAGGGTTAGGCGTCGATTGGCACCTAACTTTTGTCATTCGTTTGTGCTTTTCAATGTAAGAAAATAAAAATCTGATATCGTTAGATAAAATATTTTAATCGTTATTTTACAGTGTGAGGGCTATCTTTGATCCATTTCGTATGATATTTTTAAGTTCTACGTATCGACCATAGGTGGCTTCTCGGGCTTGTGATCATGCGATCTCTTGTCGCTAAACTCAGTCTTTTAAACATACTCTTTAGCCGGTGCTTGGGTGTGAATTACATCTCTTTTTGCTAACCACTCTTCCATCTGCACTAAAAGCAGCTTCCCATGCGACTGTACTCACAAACACGGTTAATACATCACGTCTGATAATAGATAATATCAGATTATTTAATTTGTTGTTTTTCCACCATTCTAAATATCAAAATCTTGAATTATCTTCGAATGGAAATTGTTTTAATGAGATATCATCCCCATATACATTGTATTATTTGGAGAACTAGTTATTACATTTTTTCTACTTTTGAACATTTCTAAGAACATAAAAGATGAGGAGTTTATTAAGTGGATGATGATTTTATCAAACTAATATTATTACCAGTATTTTCTTTATAAATATTATATAAAATATATAATAAAATTTGCCAATTTTAATTTCTTCAATTTTATTTGATCTTCATTGTAAATAACTTGCAACCATTCATCTAAAGCATCAAATTTTAATCTAGGGTCCACAATTAAACCAATATAATAAATTAAGGTATTTCTCCCAATATTTTAAATTTTTTCTATCATTGCAAAAATTGTATCATTAAAAATTTCATAACCGTAATTTTGAAGTACCATATAAATACTAGTTATTTGCATAAGCCCGATGTGAAGTTGGATAATATACTACAAAAAATATTTGTTGATTATCAAAATTTCAAAAGATTCATTAGAAGGTCATGATATTATAATCATGTCATTTAATACATCAGCGTCTACATCCAATGTATTATTAGATAATTGCATTTCGTATAGTGTACTACTTTTTATATTTTGTAATATTTTGTAAAAGCTTATAAGTATAATTTCATCTGGTTAATTTATGTCTAAACTAATATTTTTTCTTTTCATATTTGCAATTTTGCGGCAAATCAAAAATAATTCGTGTTTTGCTTGAACAATTAATATTATATGCAATGTCTCTAATTTTTTTCTAATACGCTATCAACTTGTTTTAATCCATCTTTTACAATCAAATTTAAAATATTGCCTGACAACGTCGTGAAATAATTTTGTATGATCATCTTTTGTTGCCAAAATGCTTTTTAATCTTTGTATTCTTTACATCTATTGGAAGCATTATCTAATGTTGTATAAATATTTTATCGAATACCTAAATCTATAATTTCATCATTTATTAAAGTTCTTTATATTTTCACCAATTATGTGGGTATTTATTATTTTAAATGAAATTATTCTTTTATTTACTTGTCAGATTCATTTATCTATGTAATGACGATGTCACTATGTTAAGATATCTGATCTCGAATGTTAAACAAATTTTCCTTCAAAATTTGCAAAATATTGTTTTAAATTTTCTTTCGTTCTGTTTTGAAATTTTTCATAATATCTCTTTTACTGATATTTCGGACGACCTTTGAATTGAAGATTGTCGATGTTTGAATTGTTTCGAATAATCGTCGATTTAACGTTATATTAAAGGTTGTTATTTCTTATTATATGTCAATCATTCATGTAACCAATAGCTTCATCATTAAGAAAATGTGTTTAAATTTAGCATTCATCTTTACTTAATTGTATATAATTTCTAATATCACATTATGTAGTTTTACATTGTTCGTGTGTCTTTTAAATGACTTTGTCATAGAATTTGATGTAGCTAAGTTCTTTACAAATTTTGTTTATTTTTATCTCTTTTATTATTTTCAAGTATTTCTTTTAATCAAAAAAATTTCATATATTTGGTAAGTTTTTGTTTAATGATACAATGGACTATAATAAGATGCACATGCTATCCATATTAAAATTATTAATAAAATATTATATTAAAAATAAAATAATGAATCAAAATAAAATGTAACAAATAAGAGTAGGGTGGAGAAATATTCTTTCGATAGGAAGATCGAATAGAATTAACACAAAATGAACTATTGAGTCACCAGTGCTTGATTTACCTGCATCAATAATATCATGTAATATGAAAAACAATTGAAGAAAATGAAGTATTAAAGAATATGAGAGCAAAATGTGAAAATGAAGTGAATTTGGAAAGTATAAAATTAAGAGCGAGTGTGAAATGTTTATAGAGAGAAAAAATAAGTGAAAAAAAAAAGGGTGTGCAACGGTCACGTGACGAGGGGGTTCTTTAATGAGGCCAGAAGCAGCTCGCGAGAAATTTGCGAGATTTCGATTCGATTGAAACTCGAGTCAAACTGAGCTCGTGTGAGCTCGACTTGAACTCGAACTCGACTAATGTTAATAGTCGAGTGACTGACTTCATTAACTGGCGAAAAGCTTCGCGAAAAACTTCGAAATATTTTGTATATAAAATTTTAAAGTTTTTTTTTTTAAATTTTATATCTCTATTTAGGGATGACATAAATAATATATCTCTATTTTTATTCTTAAATAATCATACATTTTATTATTTATTTAATTATAAATATATTTGTTTAAAATAATTAATTTTCTTTAAAAGAAAATATGTAAGAATAGGATATTATTACATAAATTATACTTAATAAGTTAGTATTATAAACGTGATATATATATATATATATATATTCATATAGATTCTCCTAAAGTTGGATATATAATAATTAGGGGTGGTAATGAAATGAGACAACTCGCGAGCTACTCGGAATCGACTCGATCAAAACTCGGTCAAAACTCGACTCAAGTAAGCTCGACTCGAAATGTTAGCAGGTGACTCGAATATTCAATTTCGAAATGTGCGACTTCGACTTCGGCTTTCAATTGGCTGGCTAAACTCGCGTCATTCTTGCCCACCACATGGCCGTTGCGAGGGAGGGAGGCAAGCGGGGGGAGGAAGGGGGCGCCACTCTGACCGTCGACCCTTCGCGCAGAAGCGTCCAGGCGCTGCGATATAAAGCGATGGGTTGGCTGCGGCGCCCCAAAAAATTAAATTTAGCGGCCGTCAGTTGGCCCGGTCGCGAACTTATCGCCGACGAGCGAACTACAAACTCGTTGGTGGCCGCCTGCCTTCACGATGAACCCCTATTCAGTTGTATAGCCCCAGATTATACTTGTGAAATATTTGCAAAGTTGAGTACAAAAACATCATATCTTTATATTTTTCTTTATTAAACAAAAGCAAATCTCAAAAGTCACAATCCTTACAAAACTACTATTTAATCCATGGATAATCAAATAAATAAAAAGTAAAACTTTTCATAAACCAAGATTATATATAATTCAGTTAAAAAAAATTTCATCATCAAAATGAAGTAAAAACAAACAATTCATTTTTAAAGATCTGCACTAATATCTATTACCTCAAAGGAGTACTCAAAAACTTTGAAAGAGATAACGAAGAATTTCATAAAATGAAATATGTCTGCAAATAATAGATAGCTATAAGTAAATTACTTATTTATTCTTAAGATTTTCTAATTTGATATTCTTAACAATGATATTATTTTTAATTTTTTAATCCGTAATTATAAAAGTTAATGTAAATATTTTATAAAATTTGTTATTTATAAAGTTTATTCTATCGACATTATTTTTTTGTTCACCTCAAATATATTGACAACTTGTCAAATACTAACTATTTGAAATAGGTAGTTTCAAATTTTATAAAACTTCATTATTCATTTGGATCTTTATTTTAATAATTTATTTTATTTATTTATTTTTATGCTCTTAATCCAGAACTAAATCTTTTACTATAAAGAAATAATATTAATAATATTTTATAAATTATATTATTACACAATATTTCATCTAGTTTTTACCTAACAAATTATCATACTTAGCTAGCAAAAATTATTATTATGAATGCTATTTCCTATAATTTTCTGTCATTATAAATCATATTTCTATATAAAAATAAATTCTCAATTCTTAATAAGATATTTACTTATAAAAATACATATATCTTCAAATACTTATCAAATACATATATTTATAAAAATTTAGCCTTTTCAAATTTGTATCTTATTTGTTTGTGTGTGTTTTCTTTCAAAATTGTCCCTCAAATATTTTTTTTTTTCAAAATAAATCTTGAATATCTAGATATTCTCTTTTTCAAGCATCTCTCATGAATCAAATTTCCTAAAATTTCTTATACCTAAATTTTCAAAACTTATTTTATGAAGGTTTTAGGTCTAATAAATTATATATATATATATATATATATATATATATATATATATATATATATATTTCTTTCTTTATTTAATAATATTATTCATAATAGAACCTTTTAAGTTTATATTTACATTCCCTTGTCTTTTCACTTATACTAATCAAATCATACAAATATGCAATTTTGACTTTTCAATCTCTTTTCACCTCTTATGGTTTATCTTTAAATTAACACTTACCCATACATTTTTGTTTTGTTTTTCTTAATGTGATCTCTACTTTGTTTTTTTTTTTTTTTGGTTTATTGTTCTCTATTTTTTTTATTTACAAATTCAAAAGTCTATAGTTTACCTCTTTTTTTAATTAAACTACGTAGCTTACGATGGTTTCTTTTTTCTTTTACCTTTTAATTCTCCTACTCAAGTAATTCTATACGATACCACTAAACATTATTTTGTTTTTATTTCATTTTAAGAAAACAAGTGCTATAATATAAATTTAACTTCTTTAGGTGTCCCAAACTTAAGAAAATTAAAAGAATCTAGATAAAAGAATTCTAAAAAATAATAAAGGGAATGATCTTGCTTTCAAATTCTCTTCTTCAACCTTAGATTCAAAGTCTTAGGTTTTTCAATTCTCTTGAAATCATTTCTTTAAACCCTAGATTTGACGACTTATGATTTTTATGGTTTCATGATCCAAGAGATGAAGGCTATGCAAAGAACACAACAATGGTTTATTAATATAAAATTATATATTTATACTTAGAGTTCCTTAGGAGAATTACCCTTATACCCTTACTTTAATTTAAATAATTATATTTTTTCTACCCTTAAAAATAATTATGAGGTATCACACATCCCATTAGAGATTGGCGACGAGGGACCAGGAAAACCCCATTGCCATTCCTAATTCAACCCACATTTTTATATTATTCATCGAGGTTGCATTTTGGAAAGCTTATTTCTTGTTTAATTGAACTTATCTTCTTATATAAATGCTTTTGATAAAAATTATAAGTGTTTGGAATGGTTTATGAAAATAACTTATGACTATATAAGCTACTTTTAGCTTAATTTAATAAGTTTCATGGAAACTTATTAAAAGCACCTCTGAACCCTAAAATCAATTATCTTAATAACACAATTGTCCTTACGAAAAATAATAAAAATATAAAATATAAAACAACTTAAAAAAATTTATGTAAGAAATAGGTCATTTTTGAATAATTGTAAAATAGGTAAAAATTATGAAATATATATAAAACAAATTCCAAAAAAAAAATTATAAAAATAGGACAAATTTTGAAAAAAAATTATGTAAAAAGATAAGTAAATTTTTTGAAAAAGTTATGTAAAAATAGGAAAATTTGTGAAAAATAATGAAAATGAATAAAAAAAATATTATGAAAAAGATGTAAGAATAAAGTAATTTTTTTTTAAAAGGGAAAAAACTAACATATAATTAAAAAAGAAAAAATCTATTGATAATGGGAAGAATAATATTGATGATGATTTCTTTTATTTAGAATTTGATATAGATTCGCGAGTGTTTATTTTTGTAGAGCTTATAATTTTGTGATGATGAGAAGTAATAATAATAATGTTTGTTATTTTGTTTTGAAAATGTTTGTGATGATGTAAAGCATTAATGATATTTAATATCCTTCCTTTATTATATTTATTATTAGATAAAAGCTATAGATAATATTTAGTGAGATATATAATTTTTATTTATATTTAGAGTATTGTTAATCCTTAAAAACTCGTCGCCGAAATGCTAAGAACTACGTTTGATATATTTTCTGTCTTTAATAGCTATGAGTTCGAGGCGAATCTACATTTAGAGGCAAGAGGCATTAAATTTTGGGAATAAGTTGTTGTTTATAAAGGGTATAGAAGTAAATTATTTGACAAATCTGAAAATTTTTATGTATAGTAAAGATAAGTATAGTTCGATTAGCTATTTTAAGTATTAGAAATTACGCTATGAATGATAAGTATATATATATATATATATATATATATATATAATATTAATTTTAGTTTTTTAATTTTTAAAATTATAATTAGTGTTTATTTATCAAAACACTTCAATTTAATAAGAGCTTTATAATGGTTTTTAATAATTTAAATTTATTTATAAAGTGTTTATATAGTAATGATTCCAAACACTCTAAAAATAATGTACTAAAAACTTTTAAAATATGCATCCAAACATAAATAGTTTATTAAAAAGTACTTATGATATAAGTTTTGTTGCAATAAATCTTATAAAATAAGTAATTAATTAAATTATTTATCCAAATAGGAACCTAAATAGTACCATAATAAGGAATCCAACATTTATTTAAGTTAAAAACGAAAATTATTTATACACAAACGTTTGACCAAGAATCTACACCTTTTTTCATTTTTTAACAACTAATCACTTTACTACAATCTAAATATCCTGTCTTTTCAAATATGAAAATAGTAGCTATCTTGATATCTTGTATCACTTGACTTCTTTTAGTCAACATAAGACAACATTAAAATGCTACGAAATTATGGGTTCACCGCTTTTATGGGTAGCTTTAAAGTGCACGTTATCTTTTTTTATATAATTATTATAAAAAAACTATTTTTCAGCAAAATTTTAATATTTCCATTTGAGGTTATGTTTATAATTTTGCATAAAGATTATCTTGTTTGAAGTGCATAATATTTATTTTGACCTCTTTGCTTAACAAATATATATATATATATATATATATATATATATATATATATATATATATATATATATATTTTTAATTGAATATTTTCTTTTAAATATGCAAATAAAATTAAAAGCATTGTCCAAATATTCATAGTTTAACTTTATTTATTTTCTGTTTCATGTCTATTTCTTTGTCAATTATCATTTTCACATATCCCTTTATGCTAACAAAATCCTACAATTTCAAGAATGGGTAGCTATTTAAGAAATTTAATGATTCAAGATTATCTTTTATTTATAAATTTTCATTGGAAAATTGATATTTTTTTTGTTAATTTTGTATATATATTCTTATTATATTTTCATTTTTCCTCAAACAACCAAATTATCAAAATAGTTCTTTAAAAGTATACTTTTTTCCATGAACAAAGAAAAATTTTGCTTACTTTTTCTTCGGCAATTATCTTTTTCCATTATAGATTCAATATTATTCTCCACCAGATTATGGATGAATGTCAGGTTGACAGGTGGACTCAATTTGCCGGTCATGTATTTGACATAACCGCCGGGTTTGTTTAGCGGGACAAGAGGCAGACAGAGTTCAAAGACTTTTTGGGACCATCTTCTCAATCTGTGAGGCTTCAATCTGAGATTGAGCAGCCATGTCTGCAACCTCCTCATTCTCTGTGTCCAACTCCCACCCATTTGACCAGTTTGACCAGAAGAGCGGGAGTAGAAGCCCGGATGCACAGTGGTGTTCAACGCCATTTCCACTCTCAGAAACTCCCATTGTTTGAGGCAACAGTCTGTGACTGAAGTCTTTCTCAGGTACCCTTATGGGGTCACTAAGAGGAACTCGATTTTCACCAGGAACCGACCCTTTTCCCCTGTCATGGGTGTAGAGACTGCACGTAATTTCGTCTTCATCTCTGAAGCTTTTCATGTTTGTTTGTGTTTTTGGGGTATTTGGGACCAGCTTTAAAAAAAATTGAGTAGAATCCGGGGTGGAGGATGATGGTTTCTGGTTGTATTAACCTTTTTGTTTCTAGGTTATTTGGGTTTTGGTTGATTCTGTTCGTTATTTGCCATTTTGATAGATTAGACAAACACCATTTGATTGGTGCCCGATTCATGGAAATGACCGTTTGCTGCATCATTAAGTCATCAGTTCTGGTGGGTTTGTAGACCACCTACTTGTTTGATTACGCATGGAATTAGGGTCTCTAAGTTTGACATCTGGTTATCCTGGTGTGTTGTTAATATACCAATAGATCAAAATTTGAAATCTAGTAAGCCAATTTTCCTATTGGGTTCTGCAAGTGGAATTCTTAACCAAGTCTAATCAACACATTAACAACCCCTGTTTTGCATTCATATTTAATTTTCCATAATTTGCTTTTTCATACTGATGCATCAGCTTGGTGATATGCCAACATTGATTTTCCTCCATGGAACAATGTTAGTGGGTGCAGTGCTCTATTCTGTTCTTTGTAACTTGGAAGTACTAAAGAAAGAAAATAGAGAAAAATAGTAAATGTAAGGAAATAAAATTTGGAAGAAGAGAAAAAATAGGTTGAAACTTAATAAATTAATTCTATATGTTTATTCAAACTTATTTTATTTGTTTCTGTTTATATTAAAGACTAAAAATTTTAAAATATGTAAAATTTGATGAATTTTGATTCTATTTGATTTTCTTTTATATTTTCCACAACGAAACCAACATTAAAATCACTTTTCGCTTATATTTTTTTCTTTCCTAAGATTTCCTGCCCAAACGGCCTTTCATGCTACAGTCATTAATTGATCTCTTTGGGGGTTCTACAACTTCTAGTAGATGAATCTTTACATGGATAGATAGCTCTTCTACATCTAAACCAAGCTTTTGAGGTCACTACTATTAATGAGAAGATGAATGGATGCAGGTGAGGACTGAAATCGATGTGCCTACTTCCAGTTGCCTACAAAGACCTGATAAACAATCCATTCCTGTTGGATGCCCTTCATTTCCATCTGTAAAGTAGCTGAAACATGACTGGATGATGCATTCTTCATCTTTCTAATGTAAAGTTACCAATGCTCAACCTGTACTTGGTAGAGATTTGTTAGATCCAGAAAAACGAAACTTAATCGACAAAGAAAGATCATGCCATGCAGCACTACCCAGCGAACCTCGATACTACTCAATTACTATAGTACCTGCTTTTAGGTAGTACCTAAAAGGTAGTACTCACTCATGGTTCGCTATTTATCAATTCTTAGTTTTAATTTTTATCAAATATTTTGAAAATGAGAAGATCATCTAGTCTTGTTTGGTGGACTCTTGTTCACAAATTTTCAAATAAATGATATAGGGGTCCCATAACTTAATTCTCCTAAAAATCCAGGATTCACATATTTAAAAGGATCATATTTCTTTATAACATTGAGCAAGCTGATGCAAACTTATTGATCTTCATGTTCCAAGACACACATGTTCATTGTTGTTATCTACATATGAGACGAAGCTGTGATTTTACTCCCTACTAAGCTCTAGGTTATCCCCTACTAACCTAAAATGGCATAAATTGAACAGATTGTGGAAGACAAGCCCGATCTATCACAATGGACGCTAAAGTACAAAGCATTTGGTCGTGATATAGAATTCTCTTGGCTTGCTCGAAATATGCAGGTAAGGATGTGTGCACCCTTTTTATCTCTCTTTTGTTCATAACATCAAGTTTTAAGTGATGTTTACTTCGTTTGCAGCCAATCCCAAATCAAAAAATCCACTGGAGATCTATGGAAGGTCTTCCTAACAGGTAGCTGAAAATGTATGTTAGATGATCGTATAAAAAACAACATGCTCTTCAATGTATAATTAATTTACATATTCCTTTTTGTCTTTAATTGATCAGTAAACTGTTGTTCAACTCTACACTAGGTGTGACAAATTTTGGCAGGCATCTGATAAACCGGGCGTTTCTGAATTAGAAAACCTTACATGCACACATTATGCACTTAATTTGCTTGAACTGGTAGTTCATTTGTTTTCGGCATCGGAATCTTATTAACTTGATTTCTCATACGGCAGAGGAGCTGGCCTGGTTTTATCTAAAGGTCCTTCATCATGCATAGTAGAGGTGAGTTTGCATTAGACATATCCAATATCAGGTTTTAACATAACATGAATGTTTTTATATTGCTCCAACTTTGTTGATATGATCGATTTTTCAATAGAGCTGCCAAGAGGAATGATAATTAACATAGAAAATCAGCTCTGCTCTCATTTTTCTTGTGTTCCATTCTGCTTGTAAGTGCCGAGAATGGGTAACAGGGAATTATATATTTATTTTATTTCTTCAATGATTGGGTGGCTTAATGTCTTAATGAATAAATTTCTTCATTTCAGCTTACGGTATCATACGAGATTCCTCAAATATTAACTCCAGTGGGATCGGTAAGCATTCTTCCCCTTCCCTTAAATAAAAACATAGGCTTCAGGGGCTTCTTAAATCACTTAACACACGTTTGGTCAAAAGAAGATGAACTAGCATTCTCTCTAATTGTAAGTAATTTCATACAGGCATTGCGGCCTTTTCTTGAAGGTTTACTCATGCGTGGTTTGGAAAAGGTTTATAAGCCTAAAAACCTATCATGCTTTAATCACAGTTTGATCATCTAAACTTCACGGTAATTGGTTTTGAGTTGATATGAAATATCGATATAAGTTCTAATTCTCTTTGTTAATGGAAAATTGTTGATATCAAACCATGTAGTAATTTGAGAATCATGACTCGAGCAAAATGTGCCACGTACCATTGGATATTTAGAAGTGCCAATAATACTGATTTGTTTTCTAGTTTTATCCGTATAGACTAGAGAAGGTTCCATGCCTCTGAATGACAAAGCCAGTGAGCAATCAACATATAAAATAGTAAAGAGGGTGAGAGGAAGGGAAGGAAATAGATGTCAAAAATGGCCATTGAATGGCATTGTACGTAGAAATCTCATTATATACACCGAACTAATGGGTGGTTACCTGGACTTAATGCTAAAAGTAATCCATAATGACTAGAAAAAATGACGCAAACTAACTTTATTTTTTTTACCCTTCCAACCTGCCACTCTGTTATATACATTTACTCAGAAATACTCTTCTCACCTGCCAGAGCTAAAAACCAGTACCTATAAAACTGCTTAGCCGTTTTTTCTGGAGTATAAAACTGAAGCAGCTACAACAGTACAATCTCTGACAAAGAGAGGTTTTGATTCAAATAACTATATATAAATATATATGTATGTACATTCATCATTTGGTGCCATTGTTGTCCAATACTCCCTTGCCGCATAGGCCTCCATGGATGAGGCTGCAGCACCTGAGTCTGCGTTGTCTTGTTGGGGTGTAGGTTCAAACTGATCAGAGATGAAACAAATGACAATAACAGTGAGATTGTCAAATGTGCTGAGGCGCAGAGCGTCCATGACAAGGCCTTGCACACTGCTCTGGATCGTCATGCCTCCTCAGGCCACGACGCACAAGGCTGACTGCCTGTTGGCTAGACATCACATCCCAAATGCCGTCGCACCCAATGATGAGGAATTCATCATCCTCTGTCAATACCACCTGCCTGAACTCTGGCTCAGCGATGAGAGGTGATGCAGAGCCCCGGGGGAACTTCATATCCCAGTCCCCCAGGGCTCGGGTCACTGATAAAACGCCATTGAGGTACCCATCATCAACAAAACCTCCCACCTCTTCAACACGCCTCCGTCTGATGGGTAACTAGGTCTATGGTCTTGAGACATATCACTGCCTGACCTTTTCTGACAAAGAACTGCCTGGCAATCACCAGCATTGCAACCATTAGATTTCACAAAAGAGAAACAAGAGTTAGTAATCAAGGAAAGCCTCGAACAATCCTCTACAAAATGAGATGATAAACCAATTCCTAGCATCTAACTTGTCAATCCTAATCGTGACTTTACCTCCCAAATATCAGAGCAGTAAGTGCTGTTGTTCCAGAAGAACTGCTTACACCACTATCATCCAAAGCTAGATCAGCCAGAAGAAACGCTTTCCACAGCTCAACCTCCTCCAAGAAACATCATTAACTTCAGATGAGAGGAAAGCTAGTACTCTGCAGAACTCTGTCCATTTTTCCATTACAAGTTCGCAGCCAACCCCATGGCCATCAACACCTGCAAAATATCCAACCCTTAAATCAGTTCCAACATAAATCAGATGCTGCAAATAAGAGAAGTTGGTAGGACTCCAAAATTATTCAATTACCCCATAAAAGCACATGGGCTCGGGAGCTCAGAGAATGAACCTAAGTGCATAGATTAGATCATCAATCCTTATATGCTCATCTTCCATGAACCTCCTGGGTCCAATGTCGGCAGCTACCAGATCGGATGCAAGGGACAAATTGAAATAACAGCAGATTCAAGAGTAGGGTCTGGATTTTTCTCCGAGATTTTATGTATCCTACCAAAAAGAAAGGTAATTATATGTCAAGTGCTTTCCTCAAAATCTCATATTTATGAAGCTGAGTGCACACCAGGATGACTGGGGATCAAGATAAATAAAAGAAAAACCAACAGCTGTTCGTCGCCAATTATTGCAGAAAATTACATAGCCAATTTTCCCCTGAACTCAGATTAAATTTTCTTCACGGAGGGGAAATTTTCCTTCTTAAGAAATGACACTTGATCCTTCTCTAAACAACATATAGATATCATGCCTGTTAATCACAAACTGCAAGTAAACTAAAAATCAAATAGAAAAAGTTCAATCAAAATCTCGAGAAAACACTACAAGGAAATATAATCTTAGGTAGTTTTAGTCACTCTAAAATTTTTCTTCCAAAACAAAAAAAGTTAGTTATCTGATTCAGATTTGGTCGATCGCATCGATTTTATCCACTTTATTCCTAATAGTTTAACCAAATTTCAACAAAATTCAGTTCTGCTTTTAACATAAATTTAGAATTAACGATCTGCACAACTCTCAGTAAATTCCAAAGTGGCTGCACAACATATGCAGCTCAAACTGTTCTTCATAATGATGAAATCCCCTTACAGAAACAAACATAAAAGACCAAAAAAAGAGAAAAAAAAAATCAAAATAAAAACTGGAAGCTCACCGCTTGAGTAAAGGATGAATCAGCCGAAACCGAATCCAAAGAGCAAATCGGATCAAAACTCGGAGGGGAAAGAGACGTCGAAATTGCAACCACGTCCTCGATACTGTTTCCTCTTGCATAATATTGAACATCCAAAGCTGGAACCCTCTGTTGACATAATAACCTCAGCCTCCGCTACCATTTTTCCTTCAAAATCATGCCAAACAAACACAGCACTTTGCAAATCTTGATCGCGCGCTCTAATTATTCTTCTCAAATTTTCTCGCAGTTTCTCGCGTTTTCTTCACACAGAAAAATCAAAGTCTGGGCAGGTGGGCTTGGACTGTTATTTAAATAGATAACAGCGTAAATAGAGTTGTGGCCCGTGGGAGAGTGCGAACCGGCGGCCACCTGTAAAGGCAGAGGTTCCAGACACGTGTCCGCCCTGAGCCTTAGGATTCGAGACAGCTGATTTCATACACGCTTGATCAATACAAATGTTTCCCACGTAGCCGCGTTACCTTTGACTAGTGGAGAAGGCTAATGAGTCTAAATTTACCAAAACGCCCCTCTCTTTGAACCGGTCGGTCCGTTGACTTTTTTTTTTTTTTTTTTTTTTTTTTGGTAAAATGTGACTTTGCGGCAACTGAAATTTGGGTTTTCGCGATTGTACATCATTAGTGCCTTATCACTTGGTCATTAAGATGCACATAACAATTTTCATAAATGTTCAATCATTAAAATCATAATCAAGGAAGTTTGCATTTAACTCCTTAACTATTTATTCACATAACAAATGTGTGATTGAGTTTCTATATAAACCTACTTAGATTAGATATGCTTATAAATATAATATATCTTTTTAGGTTTAGAATGTTCTATACATTAATAATCACAATATTTCAATTTTATCTTCAATTTTTAGAATAATGAATATATAGTTTTTTTCCCTTATTTATATTTTACTCCTTTTTGTCTTCTACTTTGTTATTGCCAATTATTGTTTCTGGTTTTCAAACGTAAATCCACATTTAAAAAAATAAATAAAACAAACTAAAAATTAAGTTTCAAATCGTTACAAAATTTGGGAAACATCTATTCGTGTATGGTGAGAGTTAGTAGGGGTAATTTATGGGGTATAATGGGAAAAAGAGAAAAGTAGGAAACAATCGCCGACAAGGGGTGGGTTGAGGAGGTTAGCTAGATTGGGTTGACGAAGGAAAGACGAATTCCATGATGCCAGAGTCAGCGTGCTGCTGTTTATTATTTGACAAGGAGCGCCTCAATTTCATACCAAATCACAAAACTGCCCCCTCGTAAATCAAAAATTTTAACGATTCACCCATCAACCCTGAGAAGATGATTGGCTAATTAAATTTAAAATAATGTGATATGGTATCTGTCACGAAATGTACGTGTTTGGTATCCGGAATGGTTGATCCAAGCAAGATTACGAATATGGTTGGACTCTTTTTACAAGAAAATTGGTATATCAAAAATTAATAAAAATATTTTGAAATTTATAAAAATATAAAAATAATATTAATAATTAAATATACGGATTGATATTATATTGTAATAACAAAATAAAATTAAGATCGAGCACGCTTTAATTATAATATTTGATTTAAACGATCATATCTTAACGTAAGATAATACTTATACCAAAACATAGTATTTCGATAATATTAATTATATCAATTACGCATGACAACGCCACTTATACTCATAACATTTTCATGGATAGGAAATTCGGCGCTTATCTATACGCTATTCTCAAAATCCTTTATCGTGATTCGATACGAATTCAACGACGTTTGGCGGATCATGGCGATATGAATCATTCCATATTCACCAATTTAACTCCGAAAGATGCTACAAGACCGACCATAACTCATCGCGCGAGAAAACGCCAAATCATTCACGAATCAACAGACGAAATAACGCTCATTGACCAAACTAAATAAAACGACCTCATCAAGGTTGCAGCCATCCTATTCGGTCGAATTCTATATGGTTGTCCAATGGCTCCAATACCTAGACCAAATTCTTCTAGACTGTCTTCATCTCGCAGAAGACGCTACTAAATCATTTCATCGCTGAATTCCACTCATTGGATCACTTATGTCGATCTGCATTATTCCCACCATCATATCCAATATCACTACCATCATCGGGTTCCCTCCTCTCGAGCCATCATACTTAAGAGGTGACCAAAGAAACTAGTCTACTACTATGTTCAACACTTGAATTAAAAGAGGGTAAAAAAGTGACAACTTTATTGTCAATGAATGAACTTAATGAATATTCACTTTGTTGTCAATCTGCATTATCCCCACCATAATTTCCAATATCACTACTATCATTGGTCCCATCTCCTCTGGGAGCTTCTCATCATAGTCCGTAGTGTAAAATACCAAGAAACCAGATCTACTACTATGTTCAACACTAATCAAAAAGAGGTCGAGAAGCGACAACCCGGGTCAAATAAGCCCCAGTGTCTCGATCAAACTTCACTCACGAACTTAAGATAAAACCCACTCAACATCAACACTTACTCGAATATGTACACCGTGGATCGCACTTCCATTTTCATCATCTAAATGGAGAGATGTCTAACCCATTGGAATAATTGATTACCTCTTTTTCACCAAACTCAATTAAATGTCGAAGAAACTTGTTTAATATTTTTAACAACTTTATCGATCTCTGCTTGCATATCTCGTATCTTTAGTTTCATGTTGTAGTAACAAAAAATTAATTGTTGGAATCGAGGATAAGCTAGTTGATTTCTTTGTTTTGTATGGATCAGAGCAAACGTGCTCAAATTTTTCTCACATGTCAAGATGATGCGCTGAAAGAACCTTAAGGCGGTCAAATTCTTCAAATGGTTTCATACATAACCATCATTCCGCGCAATAAAAATTACTAAAGACCAAAATTCACACATGATAATGAACTTTATTTTTAAACTTTTAATGATAAACAATACACACGGGTGAATCCATAAATCTCGACGCTTATTGTTTAATCGAACTCTTCGAATCTCGAAACATTATAAGTTGTGAATTCAAAATGAACTTTTAACCAAATAAATTGAATCAATTAATTAGAAATATAACTTATTAATGTACCTCATTTCCAATATTATCAAGACCTACAATAGTAGAAGATAATTTTCCAAATACTTTATAAACAGCTTGGAGTGAATAGGTTACTACCACCTGTGTCTATATTGAAACTTTGACAAGATAATACGCTACAAAAGTGATTTAATTAGTATGATAAAAGGAAAATAATATGCATTAAAAGTGATTACGATATCAATAGTTATACGTCAGATAAGATGATGTTTCATGGCTTTATCCCAAATCTTATTTGCGATGAATTTTTACCAAATCTTTAGCTTTGAATGCATATAAATTTTGCTTCATTACTCGAATAAACTCATACACAAATGACATTGTTATGACGATTTCAGAATCAACAATTCTAACTATATATAGTGCCTCATAAATTGACACTAGGTTCGAGACCTTCTCCCAATATGGATGATTAAACATAAGTCTTTCAACCTCACGTCAAACGGTTGTCCGACTAAGCTTATGAGAAGCTCATTCATCACTAATAAAGATATTCTTCAAATCAGCACTCTTTTTTTAGAAGACTTGCTAGGACGATATAATTTGTCACAAATCTTGTTCCCCCTGGAAGCACAATATTTCCACCACAAACTTCTCATCAAGGTAAAACTAACTAACCATGATCAGACATAAAGTTGGTGATCTTTCGTGCATTGGTAATCAAGCTCGAAAAACACTTTCTTTTATCAATATCTTCAAACATAAGGTCGATGCAATGTGCCGTACATGGAGTCCAATATAAATTGTACTCTTCATTAACAATTTCAAATTCTTCACAAATGTTGATCCACTGCCTATAAATAATTTGCACAACATTTGTTTCCAAATAACTTTCTTTATCACGTCTTTCAACAAACTATAAATGTAATTGTTGTCTTTGATATTATCTGATGCATCAACAGATTTAAAAAAAATTGTACTTCCTTACAATATAACATGAAATTAATGATGTTTAATTTTGACTGCTCATCCATCACACATAATTGTAGCACCCAGGTCTTCATTTTCCTTATCTTACATGGTCTTTCATTGTCTTTACAGCTCAGATCCAAATGATTGTTTGACTTACAAGAGGGCACTCATCTATACCAATAGCAAAGTAATAATTATAGTTTAAACTATAATATAAGATATAAATGTTATTAGAAATGAAAACTATTTCACATTATTTAATATTATACAAATCAATAATCAAGCTTTCTGGGCTGTGATAGTTTACTGCTGAAGTTAATTTACCATATAATAATAGTATCCATCTCATTTAACTGACCATCGCTTCTTTGATCTGCACCTCTTAAAAATACTTCTTAACACTTTATCTTGCCAAGACTAATATATTATATATGGCAAGAAATAAGATGATCCAATCTGTCCACACTGAGATCTTACTTATTTGATTCAATGAACGTGATCAGTACACCCCATAAACTGCAACTATGAGAGAAAATTGTTTCTGAAATTCAACATACTATATAATAACTTGACTTGGTTAAAGATTCATCAATTCTTCTTCTTTCTATCTCATAAACTAATATTCTTCTGAAGATTCTATTCATTTAGTTTGATACTACAAAACAACAATCACCACTTCCATTATTCGTTGTCACCCATGATACATATGATCATCCCCTCCTTCACATCATCCCATCATCAAAGAGACTACTATAGTTATCAACTGATTGAATGATTTCACCACTTTCACGATTGTATTCTTCGTCTTTATTTAATGCCCTTTCTCAACAAAAGTTGTTCCATTATTTCACTATGCTAATATTTACACTTTACTATTTATGTGAGGAGATCCATATGATATGGCAAATTAAAAACTAAGATTTTTGTCACTGACCACTATACCACAAAATCGTGATACGGTGCCATTTTTGTCTCTTTAATAAAGCGCATAATATCCAGTTATGATCACCTCCAAAGAAGGCTCACTTCCCACTATCATCCTATAAACTTCAATAATTGTAATCAATTCATATTCATAATCTCAATCTAAATATAAAGTTACATTAATTATCATAAGTTAAAGAAAATATGTTTTTACATTAATTAACAATTTATTATATTTCATATTCATAATTGTAATTCATGTCTAGAGTTATATTAAATATCTAAATATAATAACATATGTTCATATTTCATACATTAATTAATAAAATTTTATATTTCATATTCAAATATGATTGTTAGATCTTGATTTAGCCGTTAGAAATCAATTATGACCGTTAGATCAAGTCAAATATTCAAACTCCACCATCAAATCAAAAATTCGACCATTGGAATCAAAGGAATTGAATTCTACTACGGATCACTCTGATTAACTCTAAATGCATCAACTCCATAGTAGTTGTTGAGATTTTTGAAAACTCAGACAAAATCTTAGCCTTTCACGTATCCCAAAATAGCAGCCATTGGATATTTGGTGATATATCGTCGATATTGATCGATATATCGGTAAAATTGCAAAAAAAAAAAAAAGCCTAGCGACAAATGTGTTTGTTCCACACGCTGGTTGTCGTCGATATTGTCATCGATATATCACTTATTTACCGATATATCACCGATTTATCGGCGAATTTGGCCGAATTTTCTTTCATTCGACTATCGCTTATCGGTATCATGCTCCGATGATTTAATAATTCGAAATGTCGATTTATATATCGCGATATTTCCAACATTGATCTGGCAACATCTCTAATTACAAATCTTTATTTTTATCTTTAAATTGACATTTATCTCTATATGATGAACTCACTTTTTTCATTTCCAGCTTTAATCATATTCTCTAAATTCATCTTTAAATTATTATTCACATTTCCAAATATTATAAAAAAATTAGAGAATAATACTTTATAGTTTTCTTTTTTACTTTTTTATTATTATAGAAATAAAAATAATGAATAATGTTTTACTATTCAAATCTCCAAATATATAAATGTAAATAGTACATCTTCACTATTCATTCTCCAAATTTGGAAATGGAAATGAAGAATAGTTTGAGTAGATTTTTTTGGTACAAATCTTCAAATATAGAGATAAAATTGAAAATGGATAACGGTTGGAGTTTATCTAACATATAGTTT
This sequence comes from Tetrastigma voinierianum, assembly GCA_016808115.1. NCBI lineage: Eukaryota > Viridiplantae > Streptophyta > Magnoliopsida > Vitales > Vitaceae > Tetrastigma > Tetrastigma voinierianum. The sequence continues at coordinate 33,022 of JAEQBH010003790.1, forward strand.
GGTAAATGGGTCGGTCTAACCCATTTTGAGCCAACCCGTTCGGGTTGTCGGTTAAAACGGGTTAGGTTAATCTAATCAATTTTTATTCGGATTAGCTTTTAACCAGTCAAATCTAGCCTATGTGGGTTGCGGGCTAAAATGGGGTAAAACCTTAAAAATGCATAAAAAATTAATTTTACAACTACTCTTTGAATAAAAATAAATAATATATAATTATATAATAATAATTAATATATAAAATAATAGAGTTTAAAAATATAATAATATTTAACAAACTTAAATAAATAAATAACGCTAGAGCACTGTTATATCCAAAGTACTACACTGATTAACTAAATAGTATCAAAACAATAAATCAACAACTTAATAACATCTCTAAAAAAAACTTAAAAGTATCAAATGAATCCTTATATGCTTCTAATTTTTTTCACCATCCTCGTTATATCCAATAATAATATGTGACTCTGCATTAGAAAAGTGTATATTCTCAATATTGGTTGAGTCATCATCATCATTTATTAATTAAAATTTTATAATGTTAACAATATAAATTTCATTTATATTTGGAATTAAAAAATATATATTTTTTCAAAAAATGCATCTCAATCATATAATAATGAAATATCCTATTTATTTTGAAAATTCATATTGCAAGAAGATATAATCATACTAAAAAATAAATAAATGTATAATTTTTGTTAATTTTTTTTTAAAATAACACATGTTGTTATTAATTACTACTTAAGTAATAAAATTATTTAAAATATATCGATAATTTGGGCTTATTAAATTTAATTTAATTTATAAAAACCCATACAACTTTATTTTTTATATAAAAAACATATATAATTAAATAAAATTTAAAGGAAAATACAAAAATAAAATTAAGTAATTATTTAAAATATTATTTATGAGATAAATGAAAATATATTCAATATTAAAACTATAATTTATTTGAATTTAAATGCATTTTTCATGTGAAATTTCATATAGTGACGTTTAAATATTAAATTATCATATAATTTATATTAAAAGTTACATTAAAAATTAAAATAAAAGAGTTTAAAAACAAAGTTTAATATATTAATCATATATTATAATTATTATTATTATTTTAAACTCCTATGCTATAAAAAAATGCACATTTGACTTATGTTAAAAGCCAAAATATTAAATTTTATAAACGAATCATTAATAATCTCAATTAATAAGCTAGTTACTTACAAAAATTAAATAAAAATTTCATACTAATCGAGCTTAATCGTGCAAACTCAACAAAGTTCGTGACGCCCCACTCTATGGGTCATTTTGTAATTTTTTTTTTAACAATATGACAGTAATATGAATAGTGCAAGAGCATTGTAGTTCACACAATTGGACAGCTATTGTCTTGTGGCACACCAGACTATAGTCGTGCAATTATTTGAACTACAATTTCTCAGACTATTCATTTAACACCGTATTACGGGACACGTTAAAATATATATATATATATAAACACTCGAAATCGCAAGGCCACAAAAATCATATAAGGGCCAGGTCAAACAGCCGATCTTAAATTTCCATAATCTAATCTTTAAAAAAATCAGGTTAAAATAGGTTATCCTATCAAACTCGACCCATACACTAACTCTACTCCTAATGTGATTCAGATGTGATTTATCTACGAGCCAATTTCAAATTTTGTGCGTGACAGTAGCTGCTTATCCTTGAGTGTAGTGTAGTTGGAATCTTTCGATTTGAATTTCGTGATACGTTGGCAAACTTCCACTATCACTTACCACGAATGTTTTAAAATGCTTATCTATTTGTGTTATCATTGGATTTGGGAGCCAATGTATATCATTGCTCATATTTGCAAACCTTTCTAAAAAAATAAGTTTATTTTATACATCATTTTATTTTAAATGTAAGGTTCTTTATAATTATTTACTTTATTGTTATTTCTAATTTATTTCTAAAATCATGTTTTTTTTTCAAAATATGAATTCTAAATCATTTTTCTTAAAAGACTTTAACAAAAGTAATATCATTAGGAGCCCATTTGAAAATATTTATTGGAAGAGAAAAACCTAAGAAATCGACTAATCAAAAAATCAAACTAAACTGAACAAAAAAAGCGTTACTCTCGAACTAATCACTTGATTTTGATTGCTTTTATACAAATCTTGGGCTGGATTTAAAAATACAAAAACTCATCAGCTAAAATATTAGTATTAGATCAAAATTATAAAATACAATCTATATAATATATAATTTTAGTATAATAATATAATATATAATATTATTTCATACTAATTTAAAATTCGATACGACACGCAACACGACATGAACCTAATAGCTGCTTTTACGTTTGAGTTGGGTATTATCGTATTAAAAACATAAAAACCTAATTTCTGCATAAAATAATAGTATTAGACTAAAATTATAAAATACAATATATATAATATATAATTTGTGATAATATTAATATAAGATAATATTATTTCATATACAGGCAAAATTCGGCCACTTATTACGAACCTAACAGTTGGTTTTGGCGTAGCTCGAAATAAGATAATCGTATTTGACTCATATTCGCTGATCCGCCAACACGAATTTAACTCAATCAATCTGCTTAATTATTATATTAATTAATTAACCAATTTAATAGGTTATTTGTGTTAAATATAGATTATTAATTATAATTTTATTATTTTAAATAAATAAAATAATGTAAAACATATTAACTTTAATAAGTTATTTTATTAAATATGAATTATTAATTATAATTTTTATTATTTTAAATAATCAAATTAAATTACCATATTCGTGTCGACCTACCTAATACGAATAATAAAGGTTCAGCCATTTAAAGTAACGAACGTCGACATATTTATTATTCAGACAGTCATTAAAATGTTGACATGATCCGTACATTGACATGACACGAACACGACCCATGTACACAAATTCTCATCCCTAATTTCATATCATACATTGTAGTAGTAACATAATATAGATATATAGCATAATATTACTATTATATAATATATAATGTATAAAATGCATCCATTTTTGGTTAATTGATATATATGATTAACCAAAAACATGGTTAATCGAAAATTTGCCTGATATATGATTAGGTTTTGTTTAAATAAAATAACAAATCGAAAAACCGAAAATCATTTTTTTTTAGTGACAGCTTGGTTAACTAAATCATACCCACCCATAATATTTATAATTAAAATATTTTTTAGAAAGCTTTTTTCTTCAGAATTAAAAAAAAAATTTAAGTATTTTTAAGAAAATTATTTAAAATATATATTTTAAGACAAAAACACCATTTTTTTTCAAAAAGAAGACGAGCAAAACAATATAATAAAACCATTTCAAAAGACTGCTATCTAAATAAAAGCTGCAATGGAAATCACTATATATCCTAATCTGAAATATAATTTTTGCAATAACCTAGTTGCTTTCTCTTTTAATTTTTAATTTTTAATTTTTTTAAAAAATTAATCACTTTCTAATATAATGTAGTAAATTATCTTCACGGAATCTCGAACCCTCCTTCTTTATCAAACCTTTAAACATTAATATTAGAGCAAACTGCTTTTTCTTTAATTTAAAAACAAATACATGGTCCTTCTATTCCATTTCTTATGACTCATCTCTTTCAATTTTAATTATCTTTTTTTTAGCGAATTATTATTATTTATTTGTTTACTTGATTACTAAAATTTTTAAAGATGACCTTTTTTAATTTTGGACAACATACATTATTTAAAAAATGCATTAAAATAAGTCTGCACCAAAAACATATCAAAACAGCAAGGCCTCAAATTACGTCAATGATACATGTACAAAGAATGCAAATCGGCTAAATGTTGATGCCATTGTAATTTTCGTGACCTTGGCGCTCACAAGATGATGCGTCGTGACATTGTCGATTTCATCGTGATTAGGTGTTGGTCGCGACGCTGGCTGGTGATGTTCAACTAATGATTTCGCCTGAGATTATAAATTGGCACCATCGCTATTATTTCGATCGCCGCAACCTTCCCTTTCAACTGGTCTTCGTTCGTCACATCGCAGGTCGCGCAGTTGGTCTTAGTGTCGGACATTTCATTGACACCTTTTGATGAATGTCGGCAAGTCGCGAAAGCGTCGCGGCATCGTCTTCGCCTATTTCAGTACTTCTACTGCCAGGCTGCCTGGGCCGCCACGGTTATGTCGCGATATCAGAATTTTTTTAAAGTCAATGCCTAATTATCGATCATAGATATTGTAATTTTTTTTAGTCGATACCGCAATCATTGACTGTGGCAATGGCTTAAAAAAAATTACATCAACTTATATCATGACTTATCAGAAAAACAATTGAACAATGTCGTGACATTCACATACTTATCGCGATATTCATCTAAAAGGAGTGTCGAGTGGGAATGTCACAACAATATCACGATACCCTTGAAGACCAACCAACAACTCACAATGTCGTAAAAAACGTATGGGTGTTGCGACATTCATTTTAGAGATCAACAGTTATACATCACGGCGACAAAGACAATACAGACTTTAAAGACACAATATCGGAAGAATGTCAACAATTAAAAATAATATCGCGATAAATGACCACGACATCATAATTTTTAAAGTCTAATCGCTAGCCAATGATCGCAACATCGACTTAAAAAAATTACACTAACTACGATATCATTACGCAGTATACCGACGCCATAAAGAATGCGACTAGTTTAAAGATTATTTTGATTTTGACTTATTTTTGTAATTTAAAATAAAAACCCATATTTGTACAAACCTTTTTTATGGTCATTCAGAACTCATCCATACCTCATATGCTTCATTTTATTTATACAGAAGTAGAAGTAGTCATAACCCCAAGATATTCGGCAGAAAATGTAACGCTGAAGCATTTAACCGGAAGGCGATAGAAAAGAAAACTTAATAAAATGATTTTCATGCAAAAACAAAAATACAATCAAAATTCTTTAAAATTTTAAGTTTTATGTTATAGAGCAATAAATAAATGAATAATAAATATATAAAAATTAATTTACAAGCTTTTTTATTATACTTTAAATTCAAGAGGTAAACATATAATCCTGATTTAATCAAAACCTCCTCTTGCATGAGTCTATGACCCTTCCTGCCAAGGTTTCATTACCAAATGTATTTTTGACTTCATTACTTAAAGTTAAATACGAATAATAAATTAATTTAAGTTTAAATATAATTTTATTTATTTCTAGATTTTCTTTCATTTTACTTTATGTCTACAGTTTTAAAAAACAGTTTTGTGTTTAGAAAACAAAGTAAAATAATAAAAACACAAAAAAGCATGTTCTGTTTTTTTTATAAATGGAAAATAACTCAATATTTTTTGCCTTCATTACAAACGGAGCCGTGTTAAATTGCCCGCAGGTAGAGATGGGAATGCTCCAAGATTAGTAATGCTAAGTGCAGCAATGATCAATTTAGAATTCCAGATGCCCTCCCTCCTACTTCAAAGAATCAAGTCATTGCCTCTCCAGAAACCGACTTTGATTTGGTTGTTTCCACCCACTTTGATGTGGGTGTTGAATTGAATCTCCTTTTGACCATTTTATCTTTTGGGAATTGTTCTGTTTCATTCCTTCTCTATGAAATGATCAATACTATCAATATTACATTGTATGTCTGTCAAAGGAGAGAATTTGAACTTGTTTGGTTAAGTTTAACAAACCGTTGCTTTAAAAATAAATAAAATAAAAACAATATAAGAATATATTGGATTCCTAATTTTTTCTCTCTTAAAAACATAAAAATATTAAATTTTAACAATGAAAATAGTTTTTAAAAACATTAAAATAATGTTGTTTGTGGTTGTAAGAAAAGTTTTTAAAAGCAGGAACGAAATAAGCCTATTTATTTATTTTTCTTTTATTGGTTTATAGTAGTAAATACAAGTTGTTGAATAATCTCACTTAATCTTTAACACACTATTTTGATTCATGGGGCTGCCAGATAACCATGCCCAGGAATCATTATGTCTTGGAATTCATGCCTGGTTTGGCATCCATGGCACTGTTGGTGCAGTGTATACTCTCCTATCTTGGGTTAGGTTTGTCCAATAATTTATATACTGTAGTAGGACACGAGGCTTATATTTGTAGAAGTATTCAAGCTTGGACCTCTTCTTAATGAATAAAAAATTGGGTATTGATGGGTATTGGGTTTACAAAGGATTCATCCATTGTGAAAATGGGTACATGGGTTTGGTGGTCCAACCCCATACCCACTACCCTAGCCTTTGAAGGGGTCTAGATTGGTCAGGCCAAAAGGCCCAAGCTTTCAAATATGCAGTGCTGGAATAGCTTGTGGCCTATAATTTTTGTGCCTTTTGAGCTTTGATTTGGAGCTAGTAGGCTTCAAAATAGACTACCAATGTTTTCTTCATCTAAAGGTTGCTTCACCCATTTGAGGTGAGGTGATTGAGAAGCTTCTGCAGTTGTTGTGCTTGTTCTAAAACAATAGGACTTTTTCAATAAAATAAAATAAAAAGGTTGTGTCCTACGAAACAAAGACAATTTTTTTAGATTTTGAATTCAAATTTGAATACTAAATGTGCATTTAATCCATAATGGTTTTAATTATTATAATTAATTTTACATTTAATTAACGTTGCATTAATTATTACAATTAATTTTTATATTTAATTGCGAACGCTTCAAATTAATCTTATTCTTAATTGCCAACGGCTACACTTTACCTATAAAATCAATGAGACTACTTTGTAAATGCATATTCTTCATCCTATTTTCCCACTGAAAGACGCCTCCTCCTCATTGCTCCGATCCAGACTCTCCTGGGCTTACGATCATTAACTCGGGAAATAAATTCCAAGGACAGCTACATATTACACCTCAAATTTCTCGACATTTCTGCCTCTAGACACCGTATCTCCGCTATCAAGCATAAATGTTTCATCTACATCATTTTATCTGTCATTACTTGATTGATATTTGTATAACACCCAGAATTTATTTGTCGACTCGATCATGGAAACAAATGCCCAAGAATTTCGGCCGTCACGACATACCGTCACGATCGCATCACTCCCAGACGGCCGTAACTCCACCAAAGCAATTATCCCTGGGTGATCTAATCACTCACATCATTATAGAAGATACAAAACCAAGAAGAACAAAGGTAGCCAAAGCCGGGGCGTATGTCAATCAAGGCAACCCGGTCCAAACCGACACAAAAAGGTGTACAAACATAAATCCCAAAACTCGAGAACAAACCCAAAATTTGCACCTCATGCTTTCAAAAGAGAGGCACTGCTGGTTTGTGGCAAATCAGCCGCCATGCACCACAAAGGCGTAAAGAGTAAAACCTGAAAATACAAATCCTCCTGGTGCCCAACTCTGTCGAAGGATGACATAATAGCAAGGTTATATCTCACAAGCTAATTTGGTGACCAATTCCAAGAATTGGGTGGTAGACTCTGGTGCAGCAAGACATATTTGTGCAAACAAAGATGCTTTTACCTCCTACACCCAGAGGGGATGATGAAAGGTTGTTCCACCTCAGCGACTCACACCGCTCTTCAAGTCCCTGAAAGGCAGGTCATACCGGCTCACTTCAGAAAGACTAGCCTTAAATAACAGCCGCATGTTCCCAATAAGAGCAAATTTAGTTTCATATACTCTATTGGGAAAGGTGGGGATTAAAGTGTCATTTGAATATGATAAGATTATAATGACAAAAGATAATATCTGCGGGAAAAGGGTTTTGTAATCAAAGCCATAAGGCTAGATTCGGCTATGAATGAGAATGCTTCTTCTTCCTCGCTTACTTGGTTGATTCATGGATATGCATGCTAGATTAGACATGTGAGAGTGGATATATTAAGAAAATGCAAACTCTAGGCCTAATCAATAATATTGATTATTCAAAGCTTAAGTAAGTGCCAAATATAAAAGCCACTCTAAGCTTAACCTAAAAGACATGTAGCCTGACTAAAGAAACAAAGTTATTAGAACTTATTCATTCTTGATATAGGAGATTTAAAATAAACTATGACTAGGAGGTAAGAAATTTATGTAACCTTATTGATGATTATTCTAGGTTTGCTAGAATTTACTTACTTAGAAGTAAGGACAGCATTTGACATGTTCTTAAGCTATAAAGTCAAGTAGAAAATCAACTTGATAGAAAATCAAAAGGATTAGATTCGATGAGGGGGCGAATACATCCCTTAAATGATTATTGTGAAAAAGGAAGGAACACCATGAAGTGACTCCTCCTTATTCACCCAAGTCAAATGGAGTTGTTGAAAGAAAAAATAGGACTCTTAAAAAGATGATGAATTCTCTACTTGTTAGTGTTTCAGCACCTAACAATCTGTGGGGTGAAACCATACTCTCTGCATGTCATCTACAAAATAGAATCTCATATAAGAAACCCAGAAAACACCCATGAGTTATGAAAGCACATGAACCTAACCTTAAATATTTGAAAGTGTGGGGTGTTCTATTAAGGTTATGTTACTCCGATCCTAAAAGAGGAAAATAGGTCAAAGACTCTTTACTGCATGTTTATCGGGTATGCTAAGAATAAATAGCAGCCTTAAAGATTTCTAAAGCTTTTGAAAGCCACGCTCTGTAAACAACATTATTATTGAGACAAAAACGCCGAATTTTTGAACACATTTTCCCACTTTTGAACAAATTTCATACACCCACAATCGTGGATGCTGAAAAATCATATGATGAGCACATGTGCCCACTAGTGTGGATGATATGGAAAGCTCTCATGATGAGTTGAGAAGGAGGCACAAGAAAAGAGGCTTTGGAGTATGATTTTTATACTTACTTAATTGAAAATGAACCGTCTTCTTATTTTGAAGCGATTTCTTTCCCTAACACATTATTTTGGAATTAAAATTGAGCTTGATCTATTTAAAGAATCAACATGGGAGTTAGTCGATTTACCTTCGTGGAGCAAACCCATTGGTTACAAGTGGATTTTCAAAAAGAAAATACTTTCAAAGATGGTTCCATCAAAAATACAAAGCTGTGTTAGCAGCCAAGGGTTTTTCACAAAATAAAATATTGACTATTTTGATACATTTGCTTCGTTAATAGGATCTCTTCCATTCGTGATTTTTAATGCTTTGGCTTCAATTTATAAACTTTTTTATCCATCAAAATGGATGCGTTAAAAACTCCACCTTTTAAATGGGGACTTGGATGAAGAATTTACATGTTACAACCTGAAGGTTGTATTACACCTTGAAAAGAACATAAACTTTGCAAATTAAACAAGTCTCTATATGGTTTAAAACAAGCACCCAAATAACAGAATGAGAAATTTGATAATGTTTCTTTGTTGAAAAACAGTGTTTATCTCCATGAAGGGATAAACGTGTATATACAAAGTGTACTGGAAAAGAATGCCAGAATCATCAGACAGATGTATTTATATGTCGATTCAGACTATTCGAGTGCACATAGCAATTAAGAGATTTCTAGCTTCACAATTTAACATAAAAGATATGGGCAGAAGCTAAGGTCATTTCTGGGGTGTGAAAATCATAAGGATGTGTGATAGCATAATGTTAATATCATTAACATTATGTCGGAAAATACTCAAGAGGTTCCTGACATTTGATGCCAAACCCGTGGAGTACCCCTCATGATGCAAACATTCATTTAATGAAAAATAGAGCGATCCCGCAAATGTCGAAGATGCATAGATCAGAACACCCTTTCTCCGATCCGACCCGACTACGGTCCGAACTAAATCTGGATACCGATACCACGCAATCATGACACCCTTTCTCCCATCCCACCCGGACATGTCCGAACCAAACCGGATGCCTGATAATTAATTAACCGTGACGCCCCAAACCCTACAGAGTGCCGCTGAGGGTCACTTTTATCATACTTATAACCTTAATTTACTATATTCATATAATGTTAAACAATTAACTTGTATTACATTCCTCAGGAAAATGATTATGTAATATAAATACAAGTCTAAATATGGAAATGTTCAACATTTACAATATTTGCATTGGTTTACAAAATTTCATATACAAAATGTAATCTAAAGGTCTTCCCCAAAGGCACCTATCACGCGCTGCTTTCACCACACGATTGTCCCGTCCTCCGGTTTCCTCCTTCTCTCGTACCTACACGATTGAACACCCGTGCAAGCTTTACGCCTAGTGGAATTAATACACATGAATGACCTCTATTAAGGGTCATCACCTTTCTATACAAATGCATATAACACATATAAAGATGGTACAGATTCTTACTAGTTTCATATATAAATACTTTCATAACCGGGGCCATTTCTTATCATCTTCCATATACTTTCAATCTTGTACTTTTACTTTGTTCTTTTAATCAGATACTAATCATCGCATAGCAATACTATAAGCTTCATGTCATGTCGTATTCTACACTCCTTCGATATACCTGGTCATTTTCTTTATGTGTTCATGTCTCAGATAAACCTGGGCATAATCGAAAATACTATAATCCATGAGGACTAAGGCTATATTCAATTGGGATAAATGTCGATCCATGAGGTCTGGGGAGGCTGCTCAACAGATGATCTGGAAGGTATCATCACTGGTCCCGAGACAAAGGGCCTATTCCATGAGGGCCCGAGGCTATCAGGGTGACTTTTCGGTACCACCGATCCAAACGTGGATCTACGCTATCGACCCACACGGTCCCGATTCGAATATAACTGGAGTATGTCATAGATTTATTTCTTCCTAATGAAACATCTATCCCTCTACCAGTTCTAAGTGCATAACTCACCAGGTATTTTATGCTCAAGATATATCCTTATATTCCCGTAATTATTGTCATTCTGGTGAATCATATGTGATATATAAATACAATCATTTATTCATATCTTTCATTTTTCATATCTCATTACATGCATAACAACTATGACGCTCATGCATGCTTATGAGTTATTTATGAATTCATAATAGGCATTCCTAATACAAATAACTATGTTTACCCGTACTCTCGCCTAACGTTTTCTCCGTGTTTTCCTGAACTAATATGAGTTCCAATCTTATCAAGTTGTCTATTGATGGATTCTGACTCAATGGGCTTCTCTCTGATAGAGTCCAAAGAACACCCAAATCGAGCTCAAACGGGGCCGAGATACGACCTTCTAAGTTGAGGTCACGCGCAATACCGACGAGCCACTCAATGAAATGACCGGCGACGGAAACACCTAACACCTCGGTCTGGATATCTAATACTTCTTCAGGACAGATGATTCGACTCAATGGGTCAGTAGAGTCCAGCACACCAAAATCGGAGCTTCAAACGGGCGAGAGATACGCACTGGGTTGGAGGTCTCGCGCGTACCGCCGACGAGTCGCCACCGCTGGGCGATCACCGCTCACCGACGCACTCGCTTGACGACCGCCGGACGACTCACCGTTGACGACTAACGCTCACCACCGACACTTTTGCGTTGACGTAATTTCGCTGGACGGATCGCACCGCCGTCACCACCGCTTCAATCGACGACTCTTGTTTGACGACCGCTCATCGACGAATTCTCGCTTGACGACTTCGCGATTACCGACCGCTGATCTACCACCGCTTCACCGACGACTCGTTGATTTAATTTCGTCAGATTAACGCCACCTGATCACCACCGCTCACCGACTTCCACCCTTGTTTGACGACTTCGCTGGACTAATTCACCGCTGATGACCACCGCTCACTCGACGGCACTCTCGCTTGACACTTCGCCGGACAAACTACCGCTTCACCGACGAATTTTCGTTTCGACGACTTCTCACCCATTTGATCGCTTAGGAGGAAAAGACCATAACTTGGGTCTACAGAATCTAATCGAGAACTAAAGCCTAACATCAAGTTCATTGATGTGGCTACACTCTACAGAAGGACTTACTTTTGAATTCCCTGTATTTGACCTCAAAACCTGTTCTAAGATCCGGCTACCGTACATGGTCGACAATAGGGAATTTTCCGGTTTCAACTTGCAACTAAAACCTTCTCAAATACATATTTGGTATTTAAAGCTCTTCTTATCTCAACTCTACAAGAAATGAGTTTAGGGAATTCCCAAACCTAAAACTATACACAAGATAGAGGTCTAACCATGTATCTAAAACGTCTTAGACCAAAAACTAGATTTCCATACACCAGAATTTATATACACATACTCATATTCCATACCACACCAATTCACCCAGATATGACCGTACAAAATTATCCCATGTCGACATTATCGAATGAGTACTAAATCACATCGGCGAACATAGAACGAATGCATCGATCGAATCGATTACTGTCACCACTTCGCCTTATCAGATTGACTCAGGTTCGGGAGCATTATTTCGGCCACTCATCCGATTATCCACCGACCGCGAGAACCCCACGAATCACTGTTTTCGCACACTACACTCCCATTCATTCTAATATCTCTTATTCATTCTTAATATTCGTAACTAATCTATAATATTTTTTACAATAGCCTCAAATCTTCTTTTATTATTTGTAATTTAACTTATGCATATTCCTACTTTTGTTTTTATCTTTTATTTTATTCCAATAAATATATTCTTTTTACGTTTATTATACCCAAAACATGTTATAAACTCTGTTAGGTATAATTTGGGGGTGTTACATAGATTATTGAGTCCGATGCATTTAATGAACTTTTCGTAATTCGACATAGCATAATGCAAAGTGTGTAGATTAAGCACATATACACATAATCCCAATAATGATCACTGGAGTGCAATAACTGTAATTAATGAAATACTTAAGAGGTACCATGAACTATGGTATCCTATATATAGTGGATTTCCATCGTGTTGAAGGATACAAACGAAGATAACTTAGATCTCTGATTCGATGAGATAAAATCCACTTAGCTAAGCATGCTTTACTTCTTGGGAGGTGGTGTTGTACTCTTGAAATCATCTAAACAAATCCTCATCGCTTCTTCTACCATGGAATCAAAGTTTATACTTTTAATATGCGGTAAAGAAGTCGAGTGGTTAAATAACTTCCTATCAGAATTTTCTGAATGCGTACTCAACACCTCTGCGGTCTATGCATCGCGATTGTCACAGAAGAATATTGATCGCAAAGAATAAAAACGCGAATTTAAAAATGTATATATTCGTTTGGGCATAATGGAAATAAACAAATGTTGAAAGATGGAATCATTTCCATAGATTATGTAAAGTCATAAGTGAATTTGGCCGATCCTCTGACTAAGCCTTTAGGAAGAAAATTAATTTTGGAAACATCGAGTGGAATGGGACTTAAACCAATATGAGATTAACAGTGATGAAACCCAACCCTGCGATCGAGTATCCTTGTAAGGAAGAAGGTCTATATGGGCACAACAAGTCACTCTTGTTAACCTCGCTTAACACCAACAAAATGATCCCTTCCTATGGTGTGTGATTATGGTGCTAGAATGCATAATTTGAGAGGTTGATTAATATTTTAATGATTTCACATCCCTTATGGTGGTACATATAAATGCAAAGAGGTATTTGATGAAACTACCTATATAAGTGTAGATGGGCCGCCTCCCATGGCTATGACAAGATTTCTGTAAAGACTTGCGACCAAACAGCACGTGCATGGCCTAATCGCTAGCATTAACCAAGATTTAACAACAAGAATCTGTGATGCTACAACACGATAAGTCTCTAATTTAATGTAATAAGAGTAATTCTGGCTCATGTGTTTGGCTAGCTTCACCAATGCTCTGTAAGTTAAACTTTATTCATCTATGTTTGGTTCATGGTTCATTGAACACCAAACTTAAGGCATTAACACCTTCTTCCATATTCAAAACAATATGTTTCAAATAATAAGTTTTCTAAAATGTGGGGATTATTGTAAACAATGGGTTTTTTTCAATAAAAAACAAAAACAAAAAGTTGTGTCCTAGCATGGAACAAAGACAAGGGTTTTAGATTTTGAATTCAAATTCTAATAACTAAATGTGCATTTAATCCATAACGGTTTACTTATTACAATTAATTTTTCATTTAATTCAGAACAAGCCAGATTAATTATTTACAATTAATTTTGCATTTAATTGTGAATCGCTTTCAAATTAATTCTTATTCTACTACTAACTACCATAATTTTACCTATAAAATCAAATTTAGACTAGCTTTAAACGATATTCTCATCCTATTTTCCTCTCTACCGCATCGCTCCTTTACCTGCTCCCGATCCGCATCCCTTGCCTAGCGATCGTTTGAATCCTGTAAATAAATTCCTACGACAAATAAGATACACACCTCGCCCCTCGAATACGGTTTTTAGATCACCGTATCTCCGCTATTATTTATAAATCATTTATCTACATTATTTTATCTGTTGCTGCTGGATTGATATTTGTATAACAGTGCTGACTCAAAGGTATGATATAAGTTATAACCATTGGTGGCTCATAACTGTGGGCTTTCCCTTTCATTACAGCATGTTCTGCTTTTACTTATTATAGGGTTTGTTGGTCTCTTAGTCACATGGCTTTACTCTCCCAAAAGTCCATATTCGTTGTGCTAGCTAAAACTTTAAATACAAACAATGTTAGTGCAAGAATATAAAGATAACATAATTTTGGGTTTGCGTTCAAAGCCCCCACTCCCTTTAGAAATAAAGAAGAGTATATATTAATTAGTGTGAATAATATCCAATAGGTATAAAGCCTTTTGAAAAGTTTAATGACAAAACCATAAAGGACACAAGCTCAAAATGGATATTATCATGTCAATGTGAATGATTGTCCTCCAAGCCTAGAGCTTTATAGGGTCTTAGGGAGTCAAATAATTTCTCATGAAATTTTGGGAAAAAAATTGCTTTTGATAAATGCCTCTAAACTTCGATGATGTTTCCCTGTTATTACTCTCCTCTCCACTGTCCATATCAATATGTAAAATAATAATAATAACAAGAGAGGAAATTCAAACTTTTGTTATTTTTCTCTATAATTTAGGCCTCATTTGGATAAATCCTTTAATTTTTTAACTCTAAATGTACTATACAATGTGCAAAACATGTGCTCGCACTTAGCAACATTGAAAGGAGTGGATTTCAAAAAAGAGGTTGATATTAAGATAGAATTTTATTAAGAATAAAGAAAGATTGGGTTTCAAGGGTTTGAGTTTATACAATAATCGAGAAAAAGCGTGATTATAATGTGTAACAATATGGGAGATTTTCTTGTGACATGAAACATATTTGGATGATGAGAAAAGACATCTCAAATTACAACAAATATACATATAAATAACTCTAAGGGTAGCTTGTTTGATTTAAGGACTTTGTGTTTTATTTAATAGTCATTAGTGTCCATTTAGAGTTATTGAAGATTTACTTGGTCTTAACTTCAAAGTCCAAAGATTAGTTAAGATACATGCTAATTAACACGAAAAATCACAGTTAGTTATCAGGAAAAACACACACAAATATGCATATAACAGTGCAAAGAAAAGCCAAACATCTCACTCACTCACTTTGAATGTAAGGACCGACTTTCATTTATAGATGGACTTATGCTATTCAGTGGTGGACCCAACCCCCTAAATTTTTCTTTTTTAAATAAATTCAATAAAAGGTTTTAAAACCTTTATTACATTATACATGAAAATTAAATTATTCACTTATTATCATTGTGTTATAGTTATTTTTAAATAATAAATATTCCTCCTAAATTAAATACTAAACTATTACTCCCCTCAAATCATTTTCTAGGATCGTCATTGATGCTATTCTTAACCTCCCTTCCTTCCTCCCACGATCTTATACCCCTAGACTAATGACTTCCCCATTTAGGTTTCTTTCCCTTTGTGGCCTCATTTTATTTTCCTCCCATTCATCCTACTGTTTCCATTTGTATCAATTATCATGTGGTATAAAAGAAATACATGACGTCGAGGGGGAAGATGAAAGTAGGAGTTGTTATTTTTGGAAGGTAGTTAAACAATAAGAATATTTTATTCAACCTAAAATCTATCTACCCTTTTGTTTTTATTTAATAAAATTTAAATATCAGAAGTAAAAATGCTTTTTTCGTTCATTCTATCCTCACCCATCCAATCACACGAAATCTTAACACCATCCCACTTTTCTTTTATTTTTTTCCTCTTTTTCCATTGTCCTACTGCCACGTTGAGTGAAGACAAAATCCCTATTGCCACACCACCTCCATTCTATATTTTTAATTTTTAATTTTGGAGAAAGCAAGAAGGGCAACGACGTAAGGAGGAAAATTAGAAGAAAAACATGAGAAATAAAGAGATGAGGATAGGGCTTTTGGGTGAGGGAATAATGAAGATAGAAGAAAGAAGGGGGGTAATTTTGACTTTTATATTTCATATTTATTTATAATAAATTTTAAAATGCATCTACTCTCTTAATGAGTTTTTTACAAAAAGTTTAATATATTAATTATATATTCATTTTTCCTCAAACATTTGTCTGTTAGTCTCTTCTTTTTAAGCAAAAGGGGTGATTTTTGGTTATTTTTAAACTGAAATCACCAATTTACGTATCTTTTTCATCTTTTTCTTTCTCAATATTAGGTTTATTTATTTATTTTTTTTATAATTTAATCATCGTCTTAATACGTGTATGATTGTCATACTTATGTGATATGTGTTTTTCTTTTACAAACATTTGTCCTGCTAGCCTCTTCTCGTTTAAGCAAGATGGGTGATTTTTGGTTATTCTTAAACTGAAATCACCTATTTACGTCTCTTTTTTATTCTTAATAAAATAGTTATTCTATACAATATTAGGTTAATTTGGTTTTTTTTTTTTTGTGATTTAGTCACCGTTTTAATGCGCTGATTGGCTGCCGCTTTCAGCAGATAAGGCGATTTTTCTTGCCAAGGACGAATGGTCATTGCCTTGATACATCGGTTTTATTTCTCATCGTCAGCAGAATTACAAGTGATTTTAACACAAAAGTAATATCAAATACGTAGACCAATCTATAAAACGATATGCTTTCTGAAATTGCTTTTATTACAAAGGGACACTGAATGCTATTTCATTCTTACGATTTTTAATAATTTTGATTTATGTATTGTTAGTTTGAATAAATGAAATTATTCTTTTTAAAAAAAAAAAAAGTCTTTTACAAATGTATAAATAATTCCTTGGTGAAATTCCCAAAGTACCCTTTAATGCAAAATTTAGTAATGGTAATGGTTAGACACGTATAACCAACTTGTTTGGGAGAAGCGGCATAGTCCATTAATGGGGTCTGCCCCACAGGGAAGATTCTAGAAGGGCTTTTTAGGCCCATGAGCAACCTATTCAAGCCCAACCCATCACCAGCCAGGAGTCTGTCCACAAGGGTTTGGGCTTACGGATATATGAGAAAATCTAGCCTACTAACTTGGGCCGTCATCGTTCAGCAAAGGGGTTTTGTATTTAGTTCAAGCACACGAGAGAGAATTTAAAGATCATTTGAATAATTTTTCACATCCAACATTGGGTACGAGGGAAAATTGTATCAACTACTATTGGGATAAAGGAAGAGGAAAAAAACAGAAGATTTCATATAGTATTTTGATTGGAAAATCAATTTGATTTATTTTGTACCATTTGCTCAATGAAAACACGGGTCAGGTTCTACGGTATTAAACCTATAAGACATACATAAGGAATGATGGAATGGAGAACAAAAGAAAAAGATAAAATGAGATAAATAAAAGTGAAGTGGATGAAAGATTTTAAATGAGCAAATTGAAACTTGAAAGGATCTTTTTTATTCTCAAAAAATGAGGGGCAAAGGAATTATAGAGAAAGATCTCTTATTCCTATTATAAGATTCTGATTTTGATCCGCATATTTTTAGTTAAAAGAATATTCTCATTTAATTTTAGAATAATAAGAAATGGAAAATGTTCCCTTAAGAATGTGACTTAATCGGTCCTAGTTGCTTTTCGGACGCCTTTAAAGTTTAAACTTAATAGACAGACACTCTTTCAACAATTGCGATATGTTATTCAGTTATTGTCTTGTTCATGGGGTCATGTTTTGATCAGATTGACGAGATAATTTGACCAAAAAAAAATGATAAAGAAAGAGAAAAAGAAAAAGAAAAAGAAAAAATTAAAAGATTGAGACGGTCAAATAATGTGGGTGGTGGGTGGTGGGTGGGTGGGTAGGATAATTATGACATGAGGAAACCCTTTAGAAGAGCCAATCATAATTAATACTGAAATTCCACCAGAGCCTCCTGTTTTTTGATCTGTATTTATCCCTTTCCATCTCTATTATCCGTAACCCACCAATCGGAGTCCATCCTTCTCCTCCATTTCTTTTCCTGCATTTTTTTTCTTGCTACAGGATGTGGTTTAATTGAACTCTCTGTGATGTTCCATTTAGTTGCCGTTGATTTTACATTTCAACCTGTGGGAATAATACCAGGAACACCATGCTTGTTATTTATTTAAGAATTTTAAATAAATAAAAAGCATAAATCTCTCTCTATTCCTTTTTATAAATATAAATTCATCATGTCACTTTAAATTATTTATTCAGTATCTGTCTTCAAATTGTGTTATAACTGCAAGCTTTCATGTACAAGAATATGAATTTAATAATACAAAAATAAAGAAATCAATATAAAAATACATTAGGGGTTCGACCAATTATGTTTATATTCATGGATAAGAGAAATTTTTTCACTATTTTGAAAATAGAGTACTAAATTTGAGTATCAGAGTATTATGATGACTATAAAAAAAAAATCAAAAATACCCTAAAATACCCACAATATCAAAAAAATACCTCACAATACTTTGAATCCATAAAACTCTTACATTTTTGCATATATGGAATAGCCTTTACAAGACAAGACATGTATCTAACAACTTTTTCCCTTCATGATCTAGAATGTTATAATAATATAACAACCAAGAATTGTCCTATACAATATTCTTTATAAAAAAAAAAGAATAAATATTAATTGCACTGGCATATATTCTAACAACCACCTTATAAAATCTTAACGAATTATCTTGCCTAAAGACATCTTGATGAGAGTTATCAATTCTACATTGAATTGAAATTTATTTTATCTTCATCTTATGTGCTTTATAATCTTTTATTCTTCTAGATATCTTTAATCCTTGAAGCTCTAATATTAGTTTTTTTAACAAATAGCGGAAGCTCTGATGCACAAGAATATCAATCAAATAACACAAAGATAAAGAAACAACATAAAGGGGCGCACGATGGCTTTAACTGGGCTCTACTAATCATATCTACATCCACTGATAAGTATATAATCTTTCACTATTTTGAAAACATAAGACAAGACGGAGTATCAGAATATCAGGAATGAATTGGTGAAAAATCACAACATTACAAACTCAGACGCTTCACACACGGGCAGTACATTGCTAATACTCCTCCAAATCCCTAAAATCCTTACATCTCAAACACACAATACCTCTGCATGTCTCATATCTCTCATAAATTTTTCCCCTTCACGACTTCAATATATATACGATAATTTTCCTTATTCTATAAGGAAACATAATATTACAATAATGTAACAACTAAGAATTATCCTATACAATATTCTTTACAAAAAAAAAAATACTAATTATGAACTTGAGTAACAAATTGCAACAAAAGGCTATGCTTTTCCAAAATATGAAAAAATAAAAGGTTAAACAACTAAGGGTTATATTTGAAAGTTTGTTTAGATTTATTAGTTTTCAGAAAGTCCTAAATATTGATTTTATAAATTTTTTATAATATAAGAGGTGATTAAATAATTACAAATAAAATATTTTAGGTTTTCTAACATGTTTTCTTTCTTTCATATGAGATAAGGAACTGATTTTTATGCCTTGATACTTGACTTAAGTGGTAAAGGGATAGAATGGAGAACAAGAGGTTTTAGGCTTCAATACATAAAAAAACATAATCCTACAACATTATATGTAAAATGAATAGATGTAAAAAAATGGGACCCTTTTTTAAACTTTATTTTTCTGAATTGTTTGTGAAAACATTTATCAGACATATCAAACATTTTCTTAACTATTTTTTTTATCAGAAGGAGGGATAACTAATACATCTGTGCACCTAGAGGAGATCCCGTTTGGCCATTTTACACCAGCGTCTAAGATAAAAGTTCCGCACCTTGCCCTTTCTTTGCACCTTGCCGAAGATGTGTGAACTGTGTTAGCATTAAAGGAGAAGGCCAGATATGAAAACATCCAACCGGAAGGGAGAATGTCATAGATGCCAACTGTCTGTTTTCTTGTTACTCTCGATAGGCAGCTACCTCAGATCGAAGACACCAAATCTGCAAAAGTTCCTTGCACTCTAAAATCAAGGAGAAATGCTTATTCCTCCTTGAACACGGTTCAATTATCCATTTGAGAAGAATAGAAGTGTCTCAATATGAATAGATAAATTACAAAAACCTAAGTCCTAAGCCTGCTTAAGGCCATGAAATAAGCCCCAAAGCTTAGTAGCAGCAGCTGAGGAGACATCCTTCCTCACTGAAAAACCACATAACCAAGAACCTTGGTGATCCCTGAGGACACCACCTCCTCCCGCTTGATGTCCAGCCAAGTTCAAACTCTTATCATTATTCAAAAGAACCCACCTAGGTGGCGGGGGGCACCAATCCAACCAAATTGTATGACAAGTTCCTTAGGGCAAACCACTGCGACCTAGAGATGAAAAAGATGTGAGAACCTCTAAAGAAAAACTATGTAGCTTCTTCAACGTCAGATTAGTTGAAAGAACATGGTTATTGAACACTAAATCATTGCGCCACTTCTAGATCCACCACAGATAGTTGGCGAATAAATGTTTCCATTCACCATCATCTCCATGATGCGTAGGATGTCGTAGATTATGACATAGCTAGTCTTGGAAGGACTGATACAGGGATTGAAGGTAACGGTCGTCTATCTATTCCATACCTGGACAGCAAGAGGGCCTTCCACGGAAGGTGATCTAGTCTTCTTTCACCTGGTAGTGGCAGTAGTAAGGAGAGGAAGGGAGACCACGTCGGTGGCGCTCATTAATTGTTGGTAAGAATATGACCATGCATATAGGAGCCAAAGGAACATCCGTATCAGTGGAACATGGAGTTTCCAAATGCGTCCCCAAATATCATTGTGGTGTTGGGTCCCATTAGAATGAACACATGCATATGCAGATTTTACAGTGAAATTCTGGACGAAGTTAAGTTTCAACAAATGGTGTCTTATAACAAATCATCGGACCTGAGGAAAACAGAGGAAAGCTTATGTTGAAGAGAGAGGGAGCTGAGATGAGACACAATCCTACTTCCACCCATGAAAAGGATCCCAGTAATCCTACACAGTCTTGAATGAATCAGATAATGTCAAAGATTGGAGGCCTTAGAAATGAGAGGGGAATCACCTAGCCAAAAATCACGCCAGAAGAATGTTTGCTTCCCATTATAAACTCTTGTAATTAAACCTTGAATGTGCAGCTTTTGGATTGGTCCTTACCAAGGTTACAGAAGCTCCCTTCTTAGGAACAAACTTGGAAATATCAGAGACCCTTTTAATATATTTGCTGTTAAGGACATGGTCCCAAAGATTATCAACATGATTCAAAAGGCACCACCCTAGTTTGGCCAATAGAGCAATGTTTATGTCCTATAAATTCTTTAATCACAGGTCACCCACTTCCTTCAAAGTAATGCTGTTAGCCCAGTTAAAGCAGTGGTCTCCTATCAGCCCTTACCCTCCATATAAAGCGTCGTACTAACTTATCAATAGACTTACATAAAGAGATGAGGTAACGAGGTGATTACGTAGTATAAATGGGAAAGAGAAAAATGACACCGACTGGGCCAGAGTAACACGACCTGCTAAGCGAGAATTTGGGACTTTTTAACCTTCAATTCTAATTTGTATGCCATATCTACAATATGCTGATACATGCTGGTATGTACTCTACCATGTATAGAAGGAGCTCCAAGATATAAATCGAGGTTAGA
Source organism: Tetrastigma voinierianum (assembly GCA_016808115.1). NCBI lineage: Eukaryota > Viridiplantae > Streptophyta > Magnoliopsida > Vitales > Vitaceae > Tetrastigma > Tetrastigma voinierianum. The sequence goes on from JAEQBH010003790.1 coordinate 55,072, forward strand.
GGTAATAGGAATATTGGCAATGTTGGATATCCGTTTTGCAAGAGATAAGTCAACATCCTAGGGGAAAAAAATATTCGATTTATGGTAACTCACTTTCTGGCTTGAAATGGAACAAAATTCCCCCAAGTAGTCCATAATTATCGTGATCTGCCCCCTCCAAAGCCTCAACAAAAAGAATCAGATTGTCCACAATAAATAAATGAGACAAGATAGGGCCCTGATGGGAAAGAGTAATAGGATGCCAACGGCCCTAGGTTGTGCCTGGCGAATAATACCCTAGTCGTTCAGTATATAGTAGAAAAGATAGGGAGAATGAAGTCAGCACTTGGTGAATACTCTTGGAAATTAAGTTTGAACTGAGGTAGGATTTTACCATTCCAAGCAATAGACAAATTAGGAGATTCCACACAAGACATAATGTTACAACCCAAGAGTGAGGAAGACCTGCTAGAAATAAAGTGGATCGGTAAAAATCCCATGAAAACCGATCATAAGCCTTCTCTAGGTCGACTTTAGCCACACATAGACCTTTAGAACTCCTCCTTTGACACATGGAATGAAGCACTTCTTGATAAATAACGACGTATCTGGTGCCTTCCAGTAAGCTACTTTGTTGGGATGAAATTAAATAATTAAGCCATAATCTTCTTCAACCTATTAGTCAGAGGCTTGGCAATCACCTTATAGTTGACATTATTTTCTTAACTATTTTGTTTAAATATAAAAGTATAATTTTTATGTTGATTCAATTCATAAATATTATCAATAAAAATAAATCAATATTTTGGAGTATTGTTTTATTAAAGCATATTATATTACACTTATATTTGATTTGCTGAAACAATAAAATGGGATGAAATTTTTTTGATATTTTTTTAAATTGAAAATTTGTGTTCTGCAGTACTTATAGTTACAAGCCCACGTGATCTCTCATGTTAACTATTATTATTCGAAAATTGTTTATATTTTAAATTTTTGTTGATATTACTTATGATTAAAATATTAAAATTTATAAATTAAAAAAATATTATCTTTTGTTGTTAAGATACAAAACATTTGCATGTTGATATTATTTTAGATTGTACTATTAATATGTTTAAAAAAAGAATTAAGAATATTTTTAATTAAAATTATTGTTTTGAAATAACAATTCACACTACATTCACATTAAGTAATATTTTATTGCACAAAGTTATGTCCACCAGGTTTGAGACTCAAATGTGGATCTCTTTGTCCTATACTAACCGATCTACTTAACCACTTGAGTCAAGTCTTATTAAATTTAAATTAAAATTGTTAAAGGTATAATATTTATAATAAACCTAAATCCTTTGAAACAGGAGCTGCTACAGTGCTGAGCTATGTACTAGGTTGAAAAATTAAAATACTTATATAGTGTAGAGTACCTCATGTCAGTGTAAGGATGTGACAAACACCCATATTTTGAACAACATCCTTGTTGTGTTTTACGAGATTATGTGGTCAAATCAAACAAACAAATACCTATTAAGAGGTTAAATGAACACGACAGGGTAGGGCGTGGATACGATCTAGATTTATAATGGCCGGAGTTGATCGTACGGATATTTTACTGCTTTAAAAACTTAAGATCATGTGCTAAAAGCAACGTTCTTAGATTATTGTGAATCATCTTATAGCTTGTCTTATATTGACGTAGGATATAACACTTTCATGAAAATTGGTTATTTAATATGCTACTTGAGCTTTGTTTGAGAGGAAGTCATGGTTTCGAGCTTTTTTTAAGTCCATAAAGGACTCCGTTTTTAGAATACTTATTTTAAAAAATTATATAATACTAATATATGTAACCATATAAATAATTTTCTATTTTCTAAAAAACAAAGTCAAGAGTTTTATTTTTGAAAGAAAAAGTCAAGAGTTTTCAAACTATACGTACCGGGTGCATCCCTGACGGTGGTCAACAAAAAAAGGCGCCGGACAGACTCAATACCGCCAAGAATTTAATTTAATTTAATTAATCGCCGTCCAACTCTAAGAAAAGCAGGCTTGACCATGTTTCTTGACCACGTTGGAAACAATCTTTGATCAAATAAAAAAGTGTCAACTAAGACCACGAGTTAGATGTGGTCTTTTAATGATTTACTAGGGTATTAATAATTGACATATATATAGTTAAAAGTTTGTATTATACTTTATCAAGACTTGCCTTATAAAGGAGGGTAACAAAATTTTAGTCACCTAACTTAATTGCATCCCTTCAATTTTATAACTTTTTTTTTGAGTAATCCTCAATTTTATAACTTAAGTCATCTTATAATCCATTTTTATGTAGACTTAATTATTATATTTGTGGGTAACCAAATTTATTTCCTCTTAATGAATATTCCTTTAATTCTCCTTAAAATTATTTAAGAAACATTTCGATATGATATAATCTAGGGGTAATTATTAGGAATAATTCTTGATCAATATTTTTTAATTAGTCTCATTTATTATTTAATTAGGAATAATTTCATGTTTGAAAAGTTCCGTATTATATTAATCCCGAGGCATTGATGACCGACTAAATTGTAATCTTAAGTTACATTCAATATTAAGGCTCTCACTTAGAAACGTGTATTCATGCTCTTTACTAGTAATCCATGTATGTGGGGCATTAACTCTCCCCAGACCTAGGGTAGATACATCCATGATCTTGAGGCTCTCAGTTAGAAACGTGTATCCATGCTTTTTAGTACCATTTATATATATATAACACAAACTTCTGGATAGCTTCTTGCCTTCTTCTCTATTAAATCAATACATTAATTTTTATTAAAAGGATAAACAAAATTAACTAACCATTAATCAAACTTAGTTCATTATATAACACACATCTAACATCAACAAGCACATAAGCCTAATCATGACATGTTCCGCAGCCATTTTTTTGTCATGGTTTCCAATATCTTAAAATGAAAGCTCAAACATGTTCCTATGAGCATAATAATTTTCTTTAATAGCACAAAATTTGGGACAAGAATCCCATCTCTTAAAGTTCAAAAGCCCCAGCCATTTTAAGAAACCCATTAAAGTACCAGGTAGCGGAGTTGCTGCTGTCAAAGCCTTATGAGTGTGCCACCACACGTTCCAAATATCTCACGTCATGTCCCCAAGTCATATATACAATGTTTGCCAATAACATTGTGTGCACTATACTGTAGCATTGCATGCTAACGATCACATACAACCTTGTAGCACTCAAACCATTCAACCTATCCTTTGATCTCCTTCAGCTTTGTCTCAGAAAAGGTTCCATACATGGAGTTTGGTGTTGAAGTAATTCTTTTTTTTTTTTTTTAAATTACATGAGTAGTCATCTTTTTAAAATAATCATCAAATTAATATTTTGTATCTTTTAAAAACCGCATCTAATGAATTATGTTTTCAAAACATGTCATCAAATGATATTTTCAAGACTAGTTTAATGATTATTTAAAAAAAAACACTTCATGTAATTTTTTTTATAAATGAATTACTTTAATACTAAACTCTCTATTCATGTGCATTTTTGAAAGCCATTACCCTGCATATGCTTCCGTTCATTGTCATTTTGTAAATCTTACTTAAGCATTTGATTAGGTATTTTTTTTAATACATTAGGTATTCTAAGGTTAGAAATAGAAATTCTTAGAGAATTATATTTCAAGATTAGTTGAACTTGAAAATACATAAATGTCATATCACTCCCAAAATTTAGTCTAATATCTATCAAAGTTATAAAAATTAATACAAAAGATATATTAGAAAATTAATATTTTAATACCCTTGAGGCCCAAAGCCTAATTCAAACCGGTGGGATAAGATTATAGGAATCTCAAACTGAATCATTATAAAAATAGAGGTGTCACAATATCACATGTAAAAATGTGCGAATGGTAGTAAAATGGAAATTTAATTAAAATTTTAATATTACATTCATTATTTTAATTTTACTTTAATTTCTTCTATTATTAAATATATATATATAAATTAAAAAACAAATACAAAACAAATTTTTGTATCAAGAAAAATTGAGGTGTGGACCCCACATTTTTTACATACGCTGCTTCCCACTTAAAAGGCTGTAGACTCATTTTATTTTTTAAAACCATTCAGAAAACGGCTTTAGCCAGCTTATTTTTTGCGATTTTAAAAGTGAAACAAAATAAAGAGTTAAAAACCCTAAACGCGACTCCTAATAAAAAGACTGGCCCCGAAACCGAGCCTCAGTCCTGTGTCGTTACTTATCTAAGGGTAATGATTAAGTATTAAGACTCTAAGCCCCTAGCGGGCTTCTACTTAAACAAATTAAGGAATTACGCTTTTTTGATCAGTCAACTAATAAATAATCAAGATAAGTAATAGTAATACAAAGCGCGCATGACATATAAATAAATAATCAAGAAAGTCAGATGAGATGAATGTGCACCCGAACTAGCATGTTAAGCGTTATCAATGGTAAACAACGCACGCAATAACAAAATACAAACTATTCAATTAGGAAATTGGTTTTTAATCATATGTCAAATTATTTATTAAAATGGATACATGGAACGTCGCCCCACCTAAGCCTATTTATATGTTACACAAATTAACTTCAAGATTCCATTTTACTGAATTGCACTAACCGTGTTTGAGATTTTGAAGACCGATTTGAAATCAAGTTTTGGCAAATCTAAGCCAAGTCAAATTTCAATGCATTTTTCTTTCGAACTTGAAATTTAGAAATTATGGATTTTCAAAATTTAAGACTATGTCGAATCTTGAAATTGAGATCAAAATGGAAATTGAGTCGCCAATTTCAAATTACGAATTTCTGTAAATTTGAAATGGAAATCGAAATTGTGGAACTTGAATTTTGAAATTATGACACTTGATTTTTTAAATTAGAATTTGCAATTTTGAAATTGAGACATTGAAAAATTGAAATTTGAAACTTGAGGACTCGACTTTAAAATTTAAATTTGAATTTAAGAAACGAAATTTGGAAATTGGACACTTAAAATTGAGAAATGAAAATTTAAAAAATTTGGGATTTTATTAATTGCACAAAGGACATTCATATGTTAAGGAAAAATAAATTGAATTTAAAAAAAAACAAAAAGAAACAACAACCACCAATTTAATTACAATAAACAAAAGCAACAATATAATTACAAGGAAAATAAAATAATAAGACTATAAATTAAATGACTAATAAAATATATATACAAGAAAAAAAAAAAACTATATAAAAGAAGAATAAAAGAAAGTCAAGAAAAAATTACCCGTAGACTCCGGGGTAAGCTCCTCGGATCGAACCCCTCTGTCGAAATTGCCTCCAAAGTTGGATTGTCTCCCCAAAATTGCCCCTGAAAGCTAAGATTTCTCCACGCACTCAAACTTTAAACTTCTGGTACCACTTGCACCTCCCACTCAACGTAGCAAGACCGATAAATTCCTAAGCAAAATAAATTCTGGGCGAACTAATACGACCAAATTATATGTGACCAATGCCTTCATTTATTCTCCAAAAAATATTTAACTGCGGCCATTGTGGTCTCCAACCCTTTTTCGTCGAGCAAGCTATGGCTCCCCCTTCCATTCCTTCACACTAAGTGTGGCAGGACCCCTTTTATAGGGAAAGGGAGGCCTCTCAGAATTTCCAATGCGACGCTCCCACAGCGAAAAACTTAAGCCTCAAAATTGGGGTCTACAAATATGCCCCCTCTTCGATGTAGCCTAGTGTAACCTAATACGAACAACAAGAAACGAAAGTGTGAAAAGTGAGTGAAGTGCGATGAACTCTATCGAAGAATAAAAGAGACCCCAAAGGCCCACAGTTAACACCGACCGATTAAACTCAAACAACTAGAAGGAAGCCCTTAAAAAAAAAAAAACATAAAGCAAACAACAAAGGACAAACAACCTGTAGGCCAAGAAAGTCAGCAAGGACATGGGATCCAAGCCTCTCTGGCAGCGTCCTCCAGCGGAACTTATATCAAAACCTAAACAAATGAGAAACGAGGCCCAGTTGGGTGATAATGGTCATGCATCAGAATAATGATCAATACACGCCGAGACATAATCCACAAAGATCCGGCATCGTCGACCTGAGTGGAAAGAGGCTTTGACTATCAACACTAAAGCAAACGACACTGACATCGAACTAAAAGAAACGGCTCTGAACACCAAATTAAAGAAAATGTCTCTGAACGTCAAACTAAAGAAAATGGCTCTGAACGCCAACCTGTTAAAACAACGCTTTGAAACGCCAAACTGGAAAACACCCATCAACGCCAACTAATGAAATACTCGAACGCCAACCAAAGAAAATTTACCAATCACAATCAAGAATGGGTCAACGCCAAATCGAGAAAACAACGCTCGAATGCCAAATTAAAGAATGGCTCAACGCCAACCGAAGAAATGGCCCGAACGCCGAACTGAAGAAAACAACGGTTCTGAACGCCAAACTAAAGAAAATGGCTATGAACGCCAAACTGAAGAAAACGGCTCTGAACGCCAAAATGAAGAAAATGGCTCTGAACGCCAAACTAAAGAAAACAACGGCTCTGAACGCCAAACTAAAGAAAATGGCTCTGAACGCCAACCTAAGAAACGGTCAACGCCAAAATGAAGAAAAATGGCTCAACGCCAAACTACAAAGAAAACAACGGCTCAACGCCAAACTAAAGAAAGTCGGCTCTCAACGCCAAATCAAGAAAAATGGCCTAAACACCAAACTAAGAAAATGGCTCAACGCCAAACCAAGAAAACAACTACTTCAACACCAAATTGAAGAAATGACGCCTCTGAATCTAAATTGAAGAAAATGGCTAAGGAACGCCTAAATCAAGAAAATGGCCTCAACGCCTAAACCGAAGAAATGGCTCCAACGCCTTATATGTGAACTCCGCATAAACAACAAAGATCCACTGAATAAATAATACACCGGGCAAGAACGTCTCAATGAAGATCATCCACAATAAAAACCATCTACATATCTCCAAAGACTATATAACCTCAACAAGTAGGAAAGTACACTCGAGGGTGGCATCTGCCCGAAGTGTCACAACGAGCTCATCCTCTCAATGACGACTGTTCATACCATCCACAACCCACTTCAGATGATCTAGATAACTAGGGTGGTATGCCCCAGTATGGCATCCGAAAAAAACATGATGAAACCATGTAATATCAAAGCGTGACTCATCATCTCGACAAGGGCTGGGTCAATAATCAACCAAACAAACTCCAGATGGTCTCAATAACTAGGGATATGCCCCAAGATGGTATCCGACAAAACATGATGAAACCCCGTATCATCGTAAAGCATGACCTATCACCCGAATACAAGGGCGGTCTACACTGAACCAAACAAACTCCATATGGTCCCAATAACTAAGGGGATATGCCCCAGTATGACATCCGGAAGCAAAACATGACGGAAACCCCGCAGTATCAAAGCATGACCCACCATCTCGACGAAGTACTCACACTGAATCAAACAACCCATATGGTCCCAATAACTAAGGGGATATGCCCCAGTATGACATCTAACAAAAACATGATGAAACCCCAGAGTATCAAAGCATGACCCACCATCTCGACGAGGGCAGTCTACACTGAACCAAACAAACTCCATATGGTCCCAATAACTAGGGAGGTATGCCCCAATATAACATCGAATGCTCCATGAATCCAAGAAACCAATCGACATCCAATCGTCCATCAGAAAATAGTGCTAACCTGAGGTCATCCAGAACCACAACTAGAAACAAATCCAAACACTAGTGAGGCGTCTTCTAGAAAAAGCAGCATGATGATGTCCAGATACTAACCAAGTCACAGATACCTATCCAAATAGATCGCAAAGATAATGTTTGGATTCCATGGCCTCGTGGTGGTCTGCATGAACACGGACCGTAATGTAGCTCAGGTGATAAGGTAAAAAGAAACTGGCGAAACTAAGCCCGGGCCACCCAAAGATCGTAACTCAGATCTCGCGTGGAATGCCACATGCATAAGAAACTTCATGAGCCATGGACACTAAGACATCCAATGGAAGCGCCAGATAATGATGTGATGCAAAGAGTGTAACATGGTGAAATAGGTAAGAGGACAAGGATGTGAGTGAAACATCGTAATTCAAAATCAATAAACATATGAGGGTGATAAAATGAAAACAGAGGTGAAGTCAAGAAAACAACAACAATATGGGAAAAACTGATGATGATAAGGATGAATCTACCCAAATCAATGTATTAAAGACATGTCATCGATAAATGGAATGATGAATATAACACCTAATTTGAGCCCCTTCTAGGAGAGATCATCATCTTACATACCACTCAACAAAACTCGAAGTAAACACATGATACCGGGATCTCGTGAAGCCACACATGAACTCTCATAAGTAATACACATACACTCAAAACAATGATACCTCATAAATCCATATACATAATGCCTCAAGGAATACCGGGAGATGATACCTGGAATATATACACCTGTGCATGGATTTATATATATATTTTTTCTTCTTTTTTTTTCTTCCTTTTTTTTTTTTTTTTTTTGCACATAGACTGAATAAAACAATGAGAAACAAACCAATATGGCAGTAAACAAACATATCTCCAAGCACAATATTATAATAAAACAACTCCAATGAAATGACATAAGCCTCTCAAACTAAAGGTCTCTGAATAAATATCATCGAATCGAAATAAGGACAACACGACAAAACCCTATGCAAGAAGATGAATAGGATCACCAACTGCTATGGGAAAGAATGAGATAGAACAAGAAGTTAGATAGAGAGAAAGTGGTGAAAACATAGAAACTATGACATGGAGCGGATACAATGAAGTGAATGTGGTAAGGCGATGTAAAGAATATGTCAATGTGTCCATAACTCATAAGATCCCTAAACTAAGACATCCACACACCAGAGGGCCCCTATCCCAGGTATGAAAAGGTAAGCAAGGCTATGAGAGAAAGATATGCCAAAGTGCACGCGTGAGGCTCAATGGGCTAGCAATGGTAAAACAAAATAAACGTGTCAAACGGAGTAACAAAAGTGATAAAGTATATGGCTAACCAAACATCGGCCACCCATCCTCGCGACTCAAGGTCTCAAACGTGAACTCTTTCTCACCGATCCATGGGTCGCTCCTCGAATCGTTTCCATCTAAGTCCATCAACCATGCAAATCCTCCGGGGTCAACTCTAATAATAAGGTCCGGCCCAATTCAAACTTCCCTCTGGGGTCGCCGACTAACTCCGGCGGCCTTAAAACCAAATCGTCACAGAAGGGTTCAGTTGACCCGCTTGAAAGCGCTGGCCATCTTCCTTTGGTAAGCCTGAATATGGTCAGCAGCTCTCAATCTCCTCTCATCTAACAAGCTAAGCTGATCAAGCCGTGACTGAACCCACTCCGCCTCTAAAATCTTCTGCTCTAGGGCTACTCTCAAGGATCCCATCTCTATCTCAACGGGCAAAACTGCCTCCATGCCATAAACTAGAGAGGCAGTGGCCCCGTAGAAGTGCGAAAAGTGAGGGGGCGCGATACGCCCATAATACGAAAAGGAAGCTTCTGACTTCGCCCGAAGTCTCCAACTCAGCTCCAGGCGTAATCCTCTTAATATTCTTGTTTGCGGTCTCACGCCCATTTGTTCAAGGGCCCATATGTAGATGATCCCGTGATGCCGGGATGCCATATCTCTGTAATAAAGTGTCAACCTCACCCCTCGAAATGTGCACACCCTATCCAATATCAACTCATGAGGAACCTACATCTCGCAGATAATGTGCGACATTTGATAAAGGTGTACCGGTCGCTAGCTTTGCTTGCCAGAAGTGGCCCCACCCACTTTGTGAAATAATCAATAAACGACTAGAATGAACTCATGACCACTAGAAGACTTCGCGAAATTCCTCCCACAATATCTATGCCCCGGGATCAAAAGGCCAAGGTGAGGTCAATGCATGCAACTCTGATGGTGGAACGTGTATGAGATCTCCATGCATCTGACACTCTGTACATCTCTGAACAAACTGACAACAATCCATCACTATGCACAAAATTGCCCCACTGAAGCTCAATACTCTGATCAATCTCTATATACCCTAGAGAGGAAACCAAAATAGAGGAATCTGGATCCATATCATGACTAAACCGGCCTAGAAGGCTCACGCCGCTGCACCCACGCAGTAGATGAGAGTCATAATCAATAAGATCTAAACTCAACCTATAAGGTCAGGGTGGCACTAAAAAAAGTGGGGCGAAGGGTCCCTGCAGGAGCGATCGCATTCTCCCGGTAAGAACCTCCTACACGCCTTCGGCCAGACGCGCCTACGCAAGGTGATCATCAACCCACACATGCACTTCCTCGACATCCTGTGGCGGCCTTATGGTGAAGGCTCCCCACTCCTCAAGACTCAGAATAAACTAAGGTATAGTGAAATATGTGGGTGCATCCGAAAAACCCACTCAAATCTAACACAAAGAAGAGCACACTGCCATACAAATAGTCTCAAAATCTAGCTCATTATACAAGTCTTCGAAGATCTGGACTCTCAAGATCAATATACGGCCACCCAAAATGCTCAAAACATAGATATAGCTCCATCACTGGGGGACCTACTCCTACCACTAGCTCTACGAAGAGCAAACAAGGAGCAAATGTAAGCTTCCAATCAAATATCAATCACAACAAATTAAAAAGACATATAGTCGACCGAGACGCCAGAGTCGAGATAAGGGAATAAATGCGCGCGCCTACATGCATGTGCCAAATACGCAAATAAGCAAGAGATGGGTGATTGCGCAACGCTAATCATGCAAAGCAATAATTATATCATCCTATCTACACACACAATCTAAGTAAAATATAAGATGGACAAGATGAATATATAATCAACCACGGTAGTCAAGTGACGTGAACTACTAATGTAAGAATCAACCAAGGATGTCAACCAACCAATATTAATGGTACAACCACCAAGCATGTGAAAGGTACAATCAGTAAATCAAAACTCTCAAATGTGCCACCAATAATCAAGTATACAAAAAAAACACTAAAATAGGTATCTATCAATCGCCTAATCTGTTCACATTTTCCCAATTTGTATTCTCGAAGCTTGACCCCTCACCGGTTCTCAAGTGAGTCCGCCATTTTTAGACCCCACATTTTTCAGCTATTATGCTGCTTTCCCACTTAAAATGGCTTAGACTCGTTTTTTTTATTTTTAAACCATTTGTAGGAAAATCTGCTTTGGAAGTCGCTTAATTTCTATTTTTAAGTTTTATTTTAAAAAGGGAAAACAAAATAGTTAAAGAAACCCTAAATGTGACCCTAATAAGAAAAGGCGGTCCGGGAAAACCGAGTCTAGGGTCCTGGGTCGTTACTTATCTAGAAGGTACGAGCTAAGTCAGAAGACCTCTGCTCCTAAAGTCGGTCCTCCCACTAAACAAATTAAGGAAATTATGGTTTTTTTGACTAGTCAACTAATAAATACCGAAGATAAGCAATAGTAATACAAAAGCGTGCATGACATATATAAATAAATAATCAAGCAAAGTCAGATGAGATGAATGTGTACCCGAATCCGCACGTTAAAGCCGTTATCAATTGCGAACAACGTGCACGCAATAACAAAAATACAAACTATTCAATTAGAAATTCGGCTTTAAATCATATGTCAAATTATTTATTAAATGATATATGGAATGTCGGGCCCCACCCAAGCCCATATTTATATGTTCATACAAATTAACCTCCGCATTCCATTTTGATAATCAGAATTAACCGCTTCGGATTTTTGAAGACCGGTTTGAAATTGAAGTTTTGAAAATTGGAAGTTTGAAGTTGAAATTTGAAATTTGAGATTTTTTTTTGGACTTGAAATTTAGAAATTATGAATTTTCAAAATTTAAGAATATGACAACTGAATCTTGAAATTGAGATTTTGAAATTTGAAATGGATCTGAATTTTGGAAATATGAATTTCGTGGTAAATTTGAAATTGGAAATCGGAAATTGTGGAACTTGAATTTTGAAATTATGACACTTGATTTTTGAAATTAGGAATTTGCAATTTTGAAATTGAGACATTGAAAAATTGAAATTTGAAACTTGGAGGACTTGAATTTAAGAAAATGAGAAATTTGAAATTTGGACACTTAAAATTGAGAAATGAAAATTAAGAAAAAAAAAATTGGGGATTTTATTAAATTAAGGGTGGGTGATAGTCCATATGTTAAGGAAAAATAAATTGAATTTTAAAAAAAAAACAAAAAGAAACAAACCACCAATTTAATTAAATAAAACAAAAAGCAACAATATAATTACAAGGAAAAATAAAATAATAAGACTATAAATTAAATGACTAATAAAATATATATACAAGAAAAAAAAATTATATAAAAGAAGAATAAAAGAAAGTCAAGAAAAAAATTACCCGTAGGACGGGTAGTTCTGACCGAACCCCTCTCGTCGGGAATTGCCCAAAGTTGGATTGTTCCCCAAAATTGCCCTCGCCAGCCAAGATTTCTCCATGCACTCAAACTTTTAAACTTGGCACTACCCTTGTGACCTCCCACTCAATGTGTAAGCACCCATGCCTCCCTGCAAAATAAATTTGGGCGAACTACTACGACCCAAATTATATGACTCAACGCTTTATTTATTCTCCAAAATTATTTAATCAAGCGCTACAGTGCCTTAACCTTTTGTTGAGCAAGCCATGGTTTCCTCTTCCTTCCTTCATCTGGCGGGGGAGAGGACTCTTTTATGCGAAAGGAAAATTCTCTTTCTTTGTGGGCTCTTAACGCGGGACGCTTCCCACAAAGCGAAAAAACAGTAAGCCCTAAAAATTTGGGGTCTACATGAGGTTTTGTTTAGAAAGTATTTTAAAAATAAATTCTAAAACAATTTGATGTAAAAAAAAATTTGTTTGTAATTTGTAATTTTTCTTAATTTTATGTATTTTACATTTTTAAATATATTTTATGTATAATATCATTGTTTTAGAAATACATCTAAAAAATGAAATAATTTCCTAGAATGATTTATTTAATAAAAATTTGGTTCAATGATTTACTTAGATCATTGTTATATGAGAAATTTCTAATTTTTTTCTATAAAAGATTTCATATGAATGCATTATTGTAAATATTGAGGGCCATCTACTCTCAAACATAATTCATCCTATTTTCCTCCTTCAAATCGATTTTAGGGAATGATTGCCTGATTGGCTTCTGGCTGTTTCCAAAATTTGTTCGTGATTGAAAATTGTTGGATTTATTAATTAAAATGGACTCTATTACTCAATGGATAAAATCATAAAACACTAAAAAGAAAACAAAGTAAAAAACAATAATAATAATAATAATAATAATAATAAAGAACAGAAAAGAAAGAGAAAGCTGAAAGCAGTGGTTTGAATGGTCAAAAGAAGAGACTGAGGGAAAAGGATTTATTAATTAAATAAAAAATCAAAATAAAAAGGAAAAAACATAAATGTTTGCTTTCTTCAGAAGTTTTGTTGACTGCCAATTTGCCATCGAACTCAGAGCAAGAATGCGTCCTAACGCCCTTCTCTTTTCTCTCTCTAGAAAGCTACAGGTTTAACAGATTTGATCAACACCCTTCAGCTGAAATCGCTTCATTTGCTTGTTTCTGAACTAGGGTCATGCATTTTCTCCTAACCGCCGATCTCTTACGCTTCGGAGAATCCTGACCCATCCGGTATATTTATGTTTTTTTTTTTAATTTCTTTTCCCTTCTTCTTTTCGAATTTGTTGCTTGTTTTGATGATTTTTCCCCAGTGTTTGTGGGGTTGGATAAGGTGATTTTTCATAGTGATCTTTCAGGATCTTCTTTCGTTGGTTTTCATATTTTTTTAAATATAGTGATTTTTGGGTGGGGTTTGTGGTCTGATGTTCTGTATGGTTGTTAAAGAAGTTTGGAAAAAGGAAAGGGAAAAAAACTGAAAATTGTAGTTGTACGGTTTTTTCGTTTTGTAACCTGAAATTCCTGAGATATGGAAAACCTGTAAACTGGATTTTTTTTTGAAAATTTTTGATTACGGGTGTTTTCTCAGCTACCAATCAGGTGTTTCTTGGAATTTCGCTTTTGTTTGGCTGAAAGCCAATTGCTCTTCCCGTTCTATTTTTAGCGGTTTCCTTTTGAAAAAAAATACAAATTTGCTCAGCCCTCCATTTGGTTGCAGTGGAAGAAGAGGAAGAAAAGAAAAGAGTTATTTTTTTCTTTTTCTTTCGAATCTTGTGTTCTATGTCGTTATGTGTCTCTGTAAATGAAAATTCCACCACCTCATAGCTTAATAGTTGGACAAGGGGCGTTAAAAGATTCAGGGCTTAAAATTCTTAATTCCATTTTCTATCTTGTGTATTTGTACTCTGTATACATCTGTACTGCGGTGCTCCTGAGAGAATTATATTTTTAAAATGAAACTGACCTGGTCAATTTAGGTTTTCAAATATCAATTATTGAATTATTCATACCCTTCTTTGACTACTTCACATAGAACGAGTCCAATTTTGAGACTGCACATTTCTGATTTTTGTCCAAGTTCATTAAATGATTTATCTAATCAGGTTGTACATCTAAGTAGAATCCTGTTCGATTTATGTTGTCTAGTTGTCCTCCATTTCTGGGAACATGGAGTTTGGGTATTTTATGGGGTGTATGCAGCTGGAATTGTATTTAAAATACTTTGTATTCATGGAGGGGACTATAAGGTAGTTATGTGTTCTGCAGATAAGTTATCGACTTTAATCGAGTTGAGAGTAACCGTGTGTGAAGGAGATCTGCCTAATTCTTTCTTGAGCTGGATTGATGGTTTCTGTTAGCATAGCGCCTGCTTCCGCTGAGAGCAATCCAATGGAAATACTGTTGGTAAAGTGATAGAAGGTTCGAAGAGATGAATGACATGGAAAATTAGGGATGACAAGTAGATCATGTTTCTTTAGTTTTATTTCTTGTTCTTTCCTTTGATTGATTGTCTTGGTGTCATCTTAAATCTCTCTTGATGTCATGTAGGAAATTATTTTTAAGGTGGTGGATGGTAATGGACGGGAGACTGGTCATATAATTGTACAACTATTGAGGGAAAAATGGCCAAAGCAGGTAAGTTTTCGTGATGTTATCCTCTTTTGGAAATCTTGATTATGTGATTACATGTTTGATTTAATTGTGATTCAAATTCTTTCTCTTCTTGTAATTTTGTAGACCACGCTATAAGGGTAGAGCGAGTTGTTGGGCAAGGATCATTTGGAGTAGTGTTCCAGGTAAGAGGTTGGTGATGGGTTTCCGAGCAAGGGCGTGTTCAGACTGAATCAAATCTTACATCTTGATATATATGCTTCTTCGCACAGGCAAAATGCTTAGAGACTGGCGAAACAGTTGCAATTAAAAAAGTTCTTCAAGACAAGAGATACAAGAACAGAGAGTTACAAACTATGCGTCTTCTGACCAATTTAATGTTGTGTCTCTGAAGCTTAACTGCTTCCTTTCAACAACTGAAAGGAAGAGCTCCATCTAACTTTAGTGCTTGAATATGTCCCTGAGACTGTTCATCGGGTGATCAAACACTAAGCAGTAAGATGAATCAGAGGATGCCAATGATATATGTGTGAAACTTTATACTCTACCAGGTATGTATTATATAAATGGTCTGATTTTATTGTGATTGCATAGTCTAACTTTGCTGTTTTTTATTTTTATCACACAATCCTGTTGTATTTATAGCTTTAACATGCCACTATCTGTGTAAATTTGTTATTTCATATCATTTTTGTTCATAAAATTGTTATTACTGATTCATTTGTGGCTCTCATTCATGTGTTTTATTTACCGAATTTGATTTTTCCACAGATCTGTAGAGCGCTGGCTTACATTCATGGTAGTTTTGGAGTATGCCACAGGGATATAAAACCTCAAAATTTATTGGTATGTTAAAAAGCACATGTCTTACTTCATGTTCCACTAAAGGGTTCATTTTATTCATCAATCGTGAGTTATTTAGTATAACGCTTCACTTTATTTTGAAACAGGTTAACTATATACCTACCAGCTAAAGCTGTGTGATTTTGAAAAGCTTTGGTTGGTTTTCTTGTATCCTGAATGGTTATATTTCTTTCTTTCTGCAATGGTGATGTCCAATGAGTTGACTGGCTGTCTTAAAAATTTTGCAGGTAAAAGGGGAATTGAACATATTCATCTGTTCTGTGGGTACTATCGAGCACCCGAACTTCTATATTTGGTGCAAACTCAATACACCACAGCTATTGATATCTGGTCAGCCGGCTGTGTTTTGCTGAACTACTGCTTGACAAGTAAGCAAACTCCATTGTATATGGATGATGCCTTGCATTTTGGATGTCTTTTTTCACATCTATGCTAACGAGGCCTATCTTTTGATGTCAGCCTCTCTTCCTGGGGAGAGTGGTGTGGATCAGCTTGTGGAGACTATTAAGGTGATCATTCTCTTGCCAAATATCAGCCGTAAGAGCTTCTTGTTTGATTTCATTGATACTTTATTGTTCTCAGAGGGACAGCTAAAATTGGTTAGATTAAAACCTAGGCAATTTGATGATACCTATCCTGGAAGATGCTGTTCACTGCATTCTTAATTGAAATGATTGTCACGGGTGTAATGTTAATGTTGCAATTTTCTACTTAGTTTGTCATCTAGGGAAGAGAATCTCTTTGACCATTCATTAGTGGTTCTGCAAAGAGCACTCTGTTCATTTGTTTTGGACCCATGCAATGTGGGGCTATCTGCAGTTGTTGATCCATTCTATATTGTTTATGATTTTAGTATCCATCCCCTTATTGATGTATTTTCTACAATGTTTTCTTATTTGCATGCAGGTTTTGGGCACCCCAACAAGGGAGGAAATTAAGTGTATGAATCCTAATTACACTGAATTTAAATTCCCACAAATTAAAGCCTACCCATGGCACAAGGTACTAGAAATAAGCATGGATTGGTATACCAATTTATAATCCACTTGTTGATCAAATTTTTGCTATGCTTTTGACAACCTTGCATATGTTGATTTTATTTGTTAATCTACCTAATATCAGATATTCCATAAGCGGATGCCCCCTGAAGCCGTCGATCTTGTCTCAAGATTGCTGCAGTACTCTCCAAACCTTCGATGCACAGCTGTGAGTACATAGAATATCTAACGAGCCATGTAATCAATGCTGTTCTATATTTTCCGTCTTTACATCCTTCTGCCAACACTGTACTAAGCCATTTTTGCTTGTGTTCTATGTTAATCCTCTGGAATGTCCACTGTTTTTTTTCTCAAGTCAAGAAATGCATCTTCTGCAATCACAAGCAATAGAAGTAGTTTTGTCCCTTTATATTCTTTAAGGCTACGTCTTCTTATAGATAACTTCTATGCTGTGTCTGATGGCATGTGAGACAGTTGGATCCAACCTCTTTCTTTCAAACTTGAATTTTTTAATTTGATGTTATTTCCTATGCAGCTGGAAGCTTTGATCCATCCCTTTTTTGATGAGCTTCGTGACCCAAACACCCGTCTGCCAAATGGACGTTTCCTTCCCCCATTGTTCAACTTCAAGCCTCATGGTAAATACAAATTTGTTCTAAATTAATCTTTTTGCTGTTCTATTATCCCAGTGAAATGGCTGACCAATGTTTCTAATTGCTGCTTCAACTGATCAGAACTAAAGGGCGTGTCAAAGGGTGATGCCATATAAAGGTGAAGTTGATCCCAGAACATGCAAGAAAGCAATGTGCCTTCCTTGGGTTGTGATGTGGTTCTTCTTTTGTAATTGACAAGTTTTCACAGCAGAAAAGTGCAGTCTGCCATCAAGAAGTAGCTATTTTTTAATTTCCTTTAATTTGTTCTTTATACATTTTAGGTTCCCTGGTATTCATTTCTTGTTTCTAAAAGCAGATCAAGCAAGCTATGCTTTTTATATGTTCCCAAAACCTTAATGGCTATGCTGGCCCCTTCTGAAGCAGAAACAGATTATAACAGTATATTGAATGCAAAGATTGTTTTCTTCTTTTCAAGAATGATTTGCTTCACCCACTACCAAATGCTCTTTTCACCCATATTGAATCTGTACAGCTCTGGCTGAATTCAGTAACCAAATCTTCATCTTCTATCAAATCTAACATCATGTTGAAGCCAAACGTGTAAAATATTGTGAATAATATTCATTTGCCTGGTTTATAAAGGATAAAAAGTAAGGGACAGTAAATGATTGAATATATAGTGCTCCATCCCCTTTCATCCTCAGGATGAAGATGTAGTTCCTGGGGTCAAGTTATCATTCCCTTCTGAATTTACCCACCCATTGTTGCTCCCTCAGGCTCCACTTTGTTAAAATAAAAATAATATTAATAAGTAAAGGAAGGTAGGTATTGAAGTAGAGAAGATGGGTGTGCTTTACAAACACCTTTTCTAGAAACCAATCTTTGGGTGTAAAACATCGAAGCTACAAGCACATTCATATTAAATTCAAATTCTCGCGAAATTGAACTCAAAGACTGCTAGAAGCAGAATTTAATACGATATCAAAGTTTCACGAGAGTCCCTGCTGCCTATACTTTTACAATTTGAATCTGTTTGCTTATTTGAAATCCTATGTGCATAAATGATAAAAGATGATTTACCAGTCAAAATCAATAAGTGGTTTCTTGATTCGAATGATCAAACTTTATTCAACTTCTATGCGTACCCCGAAATGAAAGTTTGCAACCTAGATTTACACTTTTGTATCAAATATGTGCTCAAGGGTTCAAATCCTTAAGTTGCTAATCAAAAAGAAATGTGAACCCCATATGCTGAGAAATGTGGGTTGACAATTGAAAAAGCAACCTCTGTACATGCATGATGCAAGAGTGCCCCTCCTTTCTTTCTTTTTCCTAACCGAAAGTACCTTCATCATGCGCGGAAACAGTGCAGGCAGTAACCCTTATGATAAAGGCAACTATAGGGACCAATACCAGCATTGTCAACAAAGGTGTAGGTACTGGGGTCTAGCTGTGCCAAACTTCCTTTCTGAGAGGGACTTGTGATGACTGCTAGGTGTATGAAAACTGTACTTTGAAGATATCTTTTAGACTGGTCCCATCTCCCCGTTAATCCACATAGGTTGCTTTATCTCATCAGTCAGTTCTTTTAAATGGGATTTACTTAAGAATGTTAAACTACAAATTCTCCCAAGCTTCGAGCTTTATAAGATTTCAGCTTAATATAAATATCACGCTTAACATTCTCTTTATATTGATCCCATACTCACACGCGAAAAGAATAAATAAATCATCGCAAACGAAGCTTCATATGAAGCTAAATGTGATAAATGTATAATAAATATCTAAATCAGTAAACACCTCATACCTACGGTCACAGCAAGCAGTACCAACCTAATACGACGTTAAACTATCAATTTTTGTAAGAATTAAAAGTTCAATAAAACTTTGGCTTAATATTACAAACACGATGCCTTTTAACAAAGAACTTCAACTCCTTCCAATGAGAATGTTTTTATTGCCAAAATTTGAGTTGTATATTTTTGTTTGAATTCATCTACCAAAACCCCACCAATTACTTAAATAGCTTTGTAGCAGAAAAGTAATGATACTCTCAATCTATAGAAATTGGAGCCTCATATTCTTACTCTAATTAATTTTATTTTCTTCTCTTTGGACCCACTCAAAAGGGAACCCATTTCAGACAAAAGGACTGTTGGAAGTGGCATTATAAACAGGAAAAAGGATCGCCACACATGGTGGAAGAGATAAATAAGTATGAAATAAGGTTTGAAAACTTTAGAAGAAGGGCCTGAACCTTAAAGTGATTCAGCAATGTGACATACACCCTCTCCCAGGTTGACGTCTAAATCTGAACAAATTCGAAAGCAAAAGCCATGGTGACTCACTACAAACCTATTCAGCCAAAAATCTGTTTGAGAGGTACGATGGAATCAAATTATATATTTAATTTTAATTGCCATTTATAACACATTAGTAAAGCTTGGTCTCAAATGCCATTGTCATTTCTATCTACAGTTCAACTAAGTTGCAGTTAGAGTTGTCTCTACTGTGTTCAGAGCCCAAAATAATATGTTTGGAGAAAAAAATCTACTCAAAGAAACCTTCCCCCTGAAATAATTTTCAAACTAGTTTCTTCAACCACTAAGATATCCTATAAGAGAACCCATGTTTTTGTTTTTATTTTTATTTTTATTTTTTATTATTAAACTGTAATTAATAATTATGATTTTGAATTTTTTAAAGATTAGACTGTGATGCTGGTAGAACTTCTAAATTTAAGCTTAAGACTATAATTACTCTGGTTAGTTTTAGAATTCATTTTTAGGAAAAAATCAAAAATCATGCGTTACTAATTAGAGTTGTGTGATGTAGATTTCCACCTGAAACACTTGTTTAATTATTTTAATGAAAGATTTATTGTGTAGATTTTTCTTTTCTTTTCTCTATTTAAAATAATTTACTTTTTTGCAAAACTCACCTCTAGTAACAGTGTATAATGTTCAATTTTGTTAAACTATCAAAAGTTCAAACTTATTTCTAACTTGTAGCCTATCCAGGTAAAAAAAAAGAAAAGAAAAAAAAAGAGAATGCAAATAGATTTTTATGTACTATCAAATATGCAAATGAAAACCATGATATTGGGGTCAAAATGACCCTTCTTAAACAAATATTAGTTGGGCATCTTTCCAAACTATTATCCAATCTAAATTTCCTTCTTGCGCCATCTAAGAGATTCTAATTTTTTTTTTATATATTTCTTAATCCAAGTTAGAAGTCAGAATTTCATAAATACGGTTTTCATTTTCAGAGTTAAAACCAAGAGCGCCAACTACAACTCTAGCTCAAAACGAAACCATAAATTGGCTTGCAATTTCACGACTTTAATATCATAACATAGTCAGAACTCGGCCAGAACCTAACATACAGAACAGAATTTCAAGCAAGAATCCCAATACGTAGTTGCAACAAATTATAAATATGATTATCCTCTCCCCATAAGGTACATGTTAATCCTTAATGAAAATACAGCTACAAATGGGTTTCCACTTTTCTATTGTTTCTACACCAGACGAGCCAGTAGTTCTAGTTTGAAAATTTGTTGGAGAATTTTTAGCGATGAATTAGCTCGCTTTAGGGTGACTTTGAAACAATCTACCTGTGGAGTGAGCGAGTCTCACCATCGGAGATAGGGAGGGCCTGGGCCGCCCCCAACGAGCCGCCCAAAACTGGCGGCCGGATTCCAAGCGCGTCACTCCATCACACAAGCCAGGCCACGCGCCGTGTGGGTGTGCGGGTAATCGCTCCCGACCCTGGGCTCCTTCTCTAGGATCGTCCATCGCCGACAAGGCCTCTGATACGCTTGGTTTCCCTTTTTGGTTCATGGATTTGGTAGTTTTAGTGCTTTTTGTGTAAGACAACACCCTTTTTCTAGTGTTTTCGCTTGATTTTTCCAAAATCTGAGTTCTGGGAGTGCTCTCTGCTCTTGATCTTCTTCATGTGGTATCATAATGAGTGATTCAGAGGAGAAGAAATTGACACCAAAGCTCGAAGTAGTCCCGATGATGTCCAAAATCACGGAAGACAAACTGACTGGTCCCAACTATTTGGAATGGAGCAAAACAATTCAAATATATGTCAGGAGAGTACGTATGGGCGGTCACCTCATTAAGGATCCGCCAGCCGATGATTCGAAAGAGCAATGGATGGAGGAGGATGCTCATCTGTTCATCAAAATCCATATCTCATCGTACGCTGAAGGTACCGGGTCCTCGTTTAATCACCATAATTTATTAAAGAGCTACCTGATTATTCAAGCCATATTTAAAAGGAACGCTTTCTCGTGATATTTGATGTGTGTGAAGCATTCTATCGATTGAGAAACATGATCGGGCCACTATAGAATTTTTAGGCCTACAAAAAGATATACGAAGAGTTTAATATGCTTATGCCCTTAGTCCGATGTCAAAGTTCAAGAAGTCAACGAGAACAGATGACGCTTATGAGATTTCTACGCTTCTTCCGAGTATGATTCAATCCATATGGCCTAGATTTTGTCCAAATTCCGAGATATCATCTCTCCGTGAGGACCTTCGCAGATTCTTTGTAACAGGTATCATCCCTTCGCCACCCTTTGTATTTACCCGCATGCGTTGCTCTTACTGGACTTAACTTTTCATCGAGTCGAGAGGCAACGAACAGAAATAGTGGTCCTCGCGATAACATTAGAGAGGCCCGGTACCTGGAGGCGGTCATTACTATTACCGTCATGCTCGACCATGTGAGAGCACGACATTGTAAGAACAATAGAATCGAAATCAAAATTTTAGTTTGCTCATATAGCTCTCTCTAATACATGAGTCATCCGATTAGTAAGTTCAGCTTTTAGCCACGTAATTCAGCTGTGGTTCCAATTGTTTCCAAGACTCATCAGAGATCTCCATCTAATCTAATTATTGTTATTGTCGCAGCCGTGCAACCCGAAATGCCTTGTATCTTCTTCATCTTTCGAATGGGTCATTGACTCTAGAGCCATAGATCACATGACAGGTAACTCTAGTCTTTTCTATACCTTTCAGTCACAACCTTCACCTTCCACTGTCACTCTAGCAGATGGATCACATTCATGTGTTCTGGGTCAGACACAATTGTGCCCTCTCCATCTATTCCTTTAGCATAAATCTTGAGTTTACCAAATTTCTCTTTTAATTTGATGTCTCGTTAGCAAGTTAACTCGAGCACTTAAGTGTTATATCTCATTCTTTCCCCGATTTTTATCTCTCTTTTAGATCTATGATGAAGCATTAGTAGAGGTTGTAGAGTCTAGGTTTATACATCCTTGATCCCTACGCTCCTAAGACCTATTAATACTTGTTCCGAGCTCACTACACTATTTGGAGACACATCACGGTCAGTCATCTTTCAATGCCATTATTAAAGAAATTTTTAGTCCCGCTGAGTTTGCCAACCTTAGATCGGCGGAGTTCGTCAATTTCAAAAACATCATCGCCCTAGTTATAGTCTTAGAGTCAATAAACGAGCTAGTGCTTTTTTTGAGTTAGTCCATTCGGGATGTATATGATAGTTCTGCCTAAACAGGTTCCTCAAACCGGTTTTGATACTTTGTCACTTTTGTTGACAATATTCACAAACCACTTGGTTATATTTAATGAAAACCGATATATTGCTTTCATTTTCGTGCCTTTTGTGCCAGATTCATACTCAATTTCATGTTTATGTTCAAAACTGAAGTGATAATGTAAAAGAATATTATGTTCTCGTAACAATTTCAATTCTTCATGCTTCAACATGGCATCCTTCATTAAACTTCTTGTGTTGACACTCCTGCTCAGAATGGAGTTGCTGAGAGAAAGAATAGACACCTCCTTGAAACTTTCAGAGCTCTATTATTTTAGATGCATGTGCCCAAGCATTTCTGGGCTGATGTTGTTTCCACAACTTGTTTTTTGATTAACCGGATGCCTTCATCAGTCTTGAATTGGGACACACCGTATCACATCCTTTTCCCTAATAAACCTCTATTCCCTATTGAGCCTCGGATATTTGGATGTACCCATTTTGTTCGAGATGTTCGTCCACAGGTATCTAAACTTAACCATAAATATTTAAAATGTATATTTCTTGGGTTCAGAAGGGCTATCGGTGTTAATGCTCTAGTCTCGAAGTACTTGGTTTCTCGGGCGATGTCAAGTTTTTCGAGAATGTCCCTTCACCTCCGACCTCACTAGTCAAAGGGAGGCAGATGACCTGCTAGTGTATACTATTGCCTCCCCCGTGGCCCCTCCTGTTCCTGCTCCAGTAAGGCCTCCTATCACTAAGGTCTACACTCGAAGCTAGAACCCACCACTCTCTAATCCTCCACTGGCTGCTTCGACATCATATCTAGTTCCTGATATCTCCCTATTGCTCTTCGTAGGTAAAGAAGGCATAGAACTATCCAATTTCCCTCATTTTGCACCTATATCCGCTATGTCTCTCTCGCCTTAAGTTCTTTATTGTTTCTTTGGACTCTATTTCGTTGCTCACCTCTTCGTGAAGCCTTGTCTCACCTGGTCAAGGAGTGCCATGGGATAGAGGAGATGGATGCTCCGAATGGGAATGATACTGAACTCGTACATTTACCTACTCAGAAGAAACCATCGGATGTCGCGCCGGGTCTCTTGCAATCAAAGTTAATCCCGATTGTTCGCTTGCTCGATTGAAAGTACACTTTGTGCCAGTGGGTACGCCTCACACCAATAGAACTATTCTGATACCTTTCCCTGCAGATGAGAGATGCTCGCTTTTTACTTCCTCGGGTCGCACCATAATCGATCTTCATCGCCTTGATATTAAGAACGCCTTCTTCATGGCGACCTTCTGTGAGGGGAGGGTATATATGGAGCAACCTCTGTGTGGTTTGTTGCTCGGGAAGATTGAGAAGGTTTGTCACCTTCCTAAGTCATTGCATGGCTTGAAGCGGAGTTCCCGCGGCTCGTCTTCGTAAATTTAGCCGCGCTTGAGAAATTTGGCTTCATGTAAGAGTAAATTGACTATTCCATTCTCACCGGAACCTGGGCTAGATATCATTTCAAGTGGCGGTGTACGCGCATGATATTGTTATCACTGGAGTGACTCTATATAGTCTCTGGCATCCCTAAGCTCCTCATGACCCGCTCATACAAAGGACTTAGGGATGCGTAGATATTTCTTGGGTGTTGAAGTTATGCAAAGTAAAAATGGAATCTTCTTATCTCAAAGGAAACATGTGCTTGATTTATTGTCTGAGACTGGAAAATTGGGAGCAAAGCCATGTAGTTCCCCTATGGCTCCGGGCGTACACCTTATTAGAGAAGGCGAGTTGTTTGAGATCCCGAAAGTGATATGTAAGACCAAGGCGAGGCTAAACTACTTTATAGTAACTGCCCCGATATCAGGAGCACCTACCGCCAATGTAAGTTTCACATGTCTTCCCCAACTGCTGACATCGTAAGAATGTAGTAACATATTCTATGTTACTGCGAGCCGTGAGTTTTCTGAACGAGGTATTCTATATAGTAATCATGGGCAAAATAGGGTGGAATGCTTCACAGATGCTGATTGAGTAGGGTCAAAGGAAGATAGGAGATCCACATCTAGTTATTATGTTTTGTCAGGGAAATATAACTTCATGGAAGAGTATGAAGTAAGGGTTCTGCTTTCTCGGTTCAAGTGCAAAGTCAAAACATGAGCAAATGACATAGTCCTGCGGTGTGAAATTACGCGCTTCATCAACCTCGATGGAAGTCGGCAGATAAGACCGCGTCCCAACAAACTTTGCGGCGCGATAACCGTGTCGCCTTCATATTGCTCGAACTCGTATTCCATGAACTAATCCAAGCATATTGAGATCAACGCCACTTCGCTCGCGGAGAAAATACAACCCTGGGCTTGATTCACGTATGGTGTGAAGACGAGGAACAAATAAGGATATTTTCACAAAGGCTTTGGGCTTATGACCTAAGTCAGTTTATTTACGTAACAAGTCTGAGGTACGATTGACATCTATGTTCCAACTTGAGGGAGAGTGTTAACATATAGAGTTGTAACCAGTTAGAAACTTAATATATAGTTAAACTAGTTGGGAACTCTTAAATAATGTACTGGCCAGAATGGCATTAGGAAATAGTTGTATCATCCCTCCCAGATATATACACATGTTAATTCAATGAAAAATATATAAGGGAATTCTTTCCACTATCTTTTGTTGTTTCTACAAATATAAAAATAAACTGTAGTTACCAATCACGATTTCAAGGGATGACTTTGAATGTATGTTTGTAAAAAGGCTAAAAGCAATATTTTTCCAAAATCAAGCCTATTTTGACCCAAAACTGGCTCAGCTATTATATTAAATGATAAATTTTCCTAAAAGCTTAATCTCGTAAGATTTGAGTTCTATACTAGTATCATGCTTCTTCCTAAATTTCACTGTTATTTTCATGTTTAAATTCATTTCTCAACTTGGCAAGGTATTTTCATGTTTAAATTCATTTCTCAACTTGGCAAGGTAGTATTACCTTGTCCAAACTTAAAATATGCTTAGAATTTTTATGTTTTCCTTTTCTGTAATACTAAATATTGTAGCTAAAACATATGGTGATGTTCTCCTCATAAGGAATCTGTCAAATCATTTTTCTTAATTTGTAACTTCTTAGGAATGCAGTAAGAGTAGTTCAAAATCCAATAGCCATATCCATTTTGTGTCTGATTTCTTACTACCATGGAGTTTTTCCATCTTCACCAGAATAAATTCACAAGAGAATTGAAGAAGATTATTGATTTCAGTACTGTCAGCCCACTGCAATGCCAAAAATTCTGAGAAAAAAAGGCCCATGAAGAAGGTAATCCATTAAATAAGCTTAAAATAATAGAGAACAGTGGTGAATATATATAGACCGCAGAAAGTTAAAGTTATGGGAAGAACATGGGGGCTTATCCCCACACTGATCATCTGATTACTTCTTTGTTATTCCGTTCACCTTTTCCTGAACCCAGCGATGCTTCAAAAAGCCAATCTCTCTCCATTGAATTGGCTTGGTTCCCGCCATTAATCCATTAAAAATATATATATATATATATTGTAAGTTGCAGATGACTCTAGGATGACCTTCCTAATTAGCGGTTATTATATATATGATTTAAGCTTGCAACTTGCCTCTTTGTTTCCACTATGCTTTATAAATGCAGAGCAAGTCTCAGTGATAAAGCTAACACAATGGAGTATTCCCGGGTTTTGTCTCTTGTCTTCTGCATTCTTGCTTGCTGCTTCTTCTTCTCCACTACCCAAGCTAGATCACATAAACATAGTAAACATAAGCATGGTCATGCCCGCCCAGTATCTCAAATTTCCATTTCCCCTTGTCCTTCCCCTGAGCCTGCCAATCAAACTAATAATTCTAGTAGTGTTTTTGATGTACGTTCTTTTGGGGCTGTTGGAAATGGAATAGCAGATGACACAGAGGTGCATTCAAGGCAGCTTGGGACAAGCTTGTCAAGCTGAGGGAATCAGCTGTTGTGTTTGTTCCTATGGTTACCTTTATGATTCAATCTACACCTCACAGGTCCTTGTCTAAGCCAGCTTGGTGTTTCAGGTAATGTAATTAGTCCTGTGAGGTTTTTGGGTACATTCTATTATGCATGTATATTCCTTGAAAAGGTGAAAAAGACTAATGGGGGTTTGGTGAACAGGTTGATGGTACAATTATGCCACCAGATGGACCAGGACTCCTGGCCAGAGAATAACAGCAAGCGTCAGTGGCTGGTCTTTTACAGGATCAAATGGTAAATGTCACTGCAAGGAGGTGGTCTTATAGATGGTAGAGGGAGAGAATTGCGGAACCTTCCCCTGCAAACCCCACAAGGTATTTCTCATCTTTCATTTAGAAAATCTCTCTTCCCCATTCTGAATTTATGGTTTTTTTGCTGATTTCTCAAATGGGTGATATATAGGGGAGCAAATGGAACGACATTGTCAGGGCCATGTGATGTGTACCAATTGTAAGTCGTATATGGTTTTTCTACGCATTTGATGCCACTATGCAAGACATAACTTAACATTACTTGCTATTAATACCTTCTGACGCAGGCCATAAGGTTCTTCATGAGCTCCAATCCTTGACTGTACAAGGACTCAGAATAAAGAACAGCCCTCAGTTCAACTTCAGGTTTGATAACTGCAGGGATGCCATATAGAATCTATTTACATAACAGCTCCAGCTCTAAGCCCCAACACCGATGGGATTCATAGAACACCAACAATGTCAAAATATACAATTCAGTGGTTCCCCCAAATGGTTAGCCCAAAATCCAAATGACCTGATATATACAGATACATTTGTATTCTACTCATTACCATTCTCACAATCCCTTTTGTAGGCGATGACTGTGTTTGATTGATCAGGCAGCTACACTGTAGACATAAAGAACATCACATGTGGACCTAGCCATGGAATTAGGTGCTCCATTTTTGCAATATTAAGGCTTGTTTAGTTACATTGGAAGTCTAGGCTCCATTCTTAATTTTTTTTATTTTTTTAAATTTTGATATCAGCATTGGAAGTCTAGGCAATCACAACTCTAGAGCCTGCGTTAGCAACATCACAGTTAGAGACTCAGTTCTGAAATATTCAGACAATGGGGTTCGGATAAAGACATGGCAAGGCGGGTCAGGGGCAGTATCAGGAGTGACATTCAGTACCACATGAACAACGTTAGAAACCCCATCATCATCGTGATCAGTTCTACTGCTCAATTCAAACAGTGCACAAAACCAGAGCTCAGCAGTGCTAGTCTCCAACATAATCTGAGGTAGTAACATCAAAGGAACCTACGACATTCGCAGTCCAGCTATGCATTTTGCCTGCAGTGAGTTCTTGTCCCTGCACCAATTCTGGACAATTATCTGATGTTGAACTCTTCCAGATCAGGGAGATTTGATTTTGATCCTCTGCTGGAATGCTTATGGGGGACCTGCAAACGCTCACTATCCCTCCCGTCTCATGTTTGATAGAGGGCGGCCCTCGATCCCTCCTTCAAAACTATTTAGACCATTGCTGACCTGATCATTAGTTTAGCTAGCAGTTCTCAACAAATTAAAGTATCCATGTTACATGTATGTATATATTTTGAACTTTTGGGATGATTGAAAAGTGTTTTGTTCCTCTTCGCTTCCTCTTCATTCACTCATTATGAGTTTAGAGGACAGGATTAATGTGGGTAGGGAAAACTATATATGTTGGTGTCCCATTTCCACTTAGATACTGGAAAACTAGGGACCAAAAGTCCCCAGCTAAGCCCCAAATCTTTATTAATTTAAAAATATTCGAGAAACAAACAAACCCTGTGTAGGACCACATACCTTGGGTAATACCATATGTGTTAGATGGACTTTATACCTCAGTTTTACTAAGGTTGTATCTAAGGTTTTAGGACTTTTATAAAAATTCTCATTCCTGTGATCAAATGATGGAGAATTGTTTCGCTCATCCAGCTCTATAAGTGTAACTGTTAAGTCGATATAAAGTCAAACTCGAAGTTCCCACTAATTCAAAAACTCTCAAGCCTTGAACCTCTAATTCACTGATCAGTTTTTTTTTCCAGATATTCAAAACTCCCTGACCAAAAATACCGAGCCTACTCAAACTCTACTGATAAAACTAATCACTCAAGAAATTAACAAATAATAACATGCGAAAACTCGACACCTCAAATAGCCTAATAAGATTTATTGTGATACTTGAAATCAATTACTAAACTATTCGGTGATCGAACTCGATAATATTAACCTTAAATAATCGAAGAGATTCTAGCGAGTCGAGCTCGGTAAGCTTCTTGACTTGCTTTTACCCCCGCTTAAATATCTACTCTAATTTTTCAAATAAATTGAAATACGAATTTAACATAACATAATGGCAGACAAGCAATCATAGGCTTAGGGGTCGAAGTGGAGGAACATCTGGTTTCTCCCGCCCATGCGCAACGACTGCTATCATCATCATCACTTTTGAGTGCATGGTTACGCGCTCTGAAAAAGGCCCTGGACGGCGCACAAGCAATAGGATCCAAATGCCACCCACCAAACATACCTTTTCTATACTCCCACCCGTCAATTGTCAAAGCGGAAATTTTGAACTTTTTCTAACTCTGAAACTTGTTACTTTCATTGAAATTTTCTCATATTTTATGCAAATCAAAAGAAAATGAGTGACTTGGATCTCTGTATTTAGAACTTATAGTTTTCAGAATTGGGTCTCCTACCTTTGCCCTACACTTAGAGTGTGCTTTTCAGCTTTTTATCCTTTTTGCCTATCCCACTTCCTTTTGTTTTCCTGGAAAATCCATTGAAACTAGTTCGATGTCCAAATCTAGACTTAGGGATTTTATTTTTCTTTCTTTCCTTAATTTTGCTTCAGTTCAGATAATAGAAGATCATGGAATGCATGTAGATAGACAAAAGAAAAAGAAAACCAATGTGTATGATGATATTTTCCTTATATACAATATCTGAGAAAGAAAATGAAGGAATAGAGAAATGGGTTTGTTCCAAATTTGAAAAGCAAAAGGTCTAAAAAGCTGAGTTACGTGTCAAATTAATCCGTTTTTTGAAAACAATATTCATTGTAGCCCATCCTTCAAGCTTATGTTCAATTTAATATCCCATGTTAAGTAGGAATGTCATAAGGAAGAAAAACTCCCATTTTGATACAAAAAAATTGGTTTTAAAACCATAATTAATAACTACGGCTTCATTTTTAAACTAAAATTGTGGGGCTACATTGGCAAGACCTTTGCTTCAAATACGAAGTTCGCTGCAAACTACGGCTTTGTTTAAATAATGGGGCCTACGGCTTTGTCTGAAAATAAAGATATCGGTTAACTGCATTAGCTAAAAATAAAACTACCGATTGTCAACTGTCAATTTAACAATGATCTTTTTATATCAAAAATGAGAATATCTCATAAGGGTATCCATACATGATATGGGGAGGTCAAATTAAGTTATGAAGGATGTGCTAAAATCAATATTTTTTTTTTCAAAAAACAGGGGTTACTTTGACACAACTCTAAAAAGCTCATACTGCTGGGTGAAAAATGGCTGAAAAGGGAAGAGCAGTGACTTTCACTCTGAAAAGCAGTAAAGGCCCAAAAGCTCTTACAGCTAGAGTAGAGAAATGGTGGATTGAAGGAAGAATGTGGTGTGGAAGGCCGCCCAAAGTTACCCAAAAATATAGGAAACCTCAAGCCAAAAAAAGAACACCCCACATAAGACCCACTACTATCATATAATATCATAAAGAATTCTCCAAATCACAGTCTTAGTACAAAGTTCTTTGTCTTATCTCAACACAGTGAGAGTGCTCAGAACAAACATATAACAAAAAGGAAATAAAGATACCATTATTTTTTAGGAATATTTGATAAAGTATATCAACACTCAAATTTGTAAGAGAGTTCAATATTTTTTCATATTTTTTCTGAAGAACGACTCTTGTGGATAAATTGCTCTTAAACATTCATGTATTTGCATATATTTTTGAAAATAAATTATGGGTTATTTATAAGAAAACAAGAAAAGACATTTTTATCAAAATGAGATCAAAATTTGATTAAGGGTTAGATTTCCAAAGTTTAGACTTTGGTTCCTTTTTCTAAATTGTTATTGAAACCAAGTTTCAAAATATTGAGAATATTATTTTGGTGTCTTTTAAAAACTATTATTACTCATAAATTTAGTGTTTTTTGTATTTTCTATATTTTTCAGAAAAAAAAGGAATCAACCGTGTTCTTTGTGTTTTTCTTCTTTTTATTGTTTTCAAAAAAGGTAAACAAACATGCCCTTAGTTTTCAAAGTCTTAATCAATAACCATTTTTTTATGTACACAATCTTGTCTACTTTCCTAACGGTCAATTAATTCTGAAGGTTTTTAGACAATAAAATGGATATGACTTAACAAGAACACGAGACTGTCCAAACTTGAGAGCTCTAATCATTCTGTGAGCTAGAATGTAAATATATGAAACCAACAAAATATTAATCAAATCATGTACATATGCAAATATAAAATAAAGAAGAATGTAAAATTTTGAACGTAATTCAATTATCACTGCAACTCTTATGTACATGGATAGTGTCAATATTTAATAATGCATTGATTAATGGAAAAAGTACTATAATTCTAAACTCTTCATAATCCTATACATTATGGGATGTTTCACAAATGTCCTTTTAGATCCCAAGATATCCTAACGCTTTACTCCGTAGTTACCTCACCTACGCCGTTAAAAGTTATAATTGAAAATGCGAAACTTTACACGTGTAAGGAGTTTAACGAGTGTTTTAATGGATATTTGTCCATCTCGTGACCTCGACATATATAAGTGTAAAAGCTCTAGGTCTCAGCCCTCCTTGATGTTTAGGACTCCGTGATCCCATTCCTCGTAACACTTAAGCTACAAAGTGTGTTTGAACTCCTCATATGGGACTTAGTGTGTGCAAAGGAAATGTAAAATATTTAGCAATAATTGTAAAGGCACACAAGATTTTTAAGTGGTTTGGCAACCTGCCTATGTCCACAGGGCTGTGCCCAGACGCAAGAATTTCCATTGATATGATTTAAGGTTTACAATTAGTCTTATATGGCATGAGACCCCCTTTCTACCCATGACCCTTCTTGAAACCTAATTACTTATAGTGGAATTCAGAATGAACTTCCTCTATTCCCGTATCTATAACATCACACTCCCATAACCCACAATTTATCAAAATAAAATGAAGAATTTAAAAATCATAATCTTTCACTAGAGGTAAAAGGCTTTTAACCTGCAATAACTCAATCGAGTATCTACACTCCTTACTCTCTCAACACGTCCAGAGTTCGATTGTTTTTCTCTTTCAAGCTCAAGCCCCGAAAAATTCATGTCGGGTGCATCTAAACCCAAATAAATAAACTTTGTATATTCTGCTATGGAAAACTAGATAAGATTAGATCATTATCCTAATATGACTCCAAATCTACCTTGAATTATTCAAACTTTCTTTTAAGCTATCACACGGAAATAGGAAACTTGCTGATCAAATATCCTTTTCAAAATGGAATCCTTATTTGATTCCAATTCTGGATTGAAAGCTTAGAAGGTTTGACCTTCTTAATGTGATCATTATCCACTTGCCTAAATGATCTAGATTTGATCTTTATCTGCTTGCCTAAATGATCTCAGGCCCATAAGTTACTTGCTCCCCAAGTACCTTGGCCTCTAAGCTAGCAAACTCACGTGCGTCCCACGGTTCTTCTACTTCTAGTCCGAACTTCCCTTATCCAGCACGTCCCTGCGACATAAGGTTGCCTTAGTCCAAACTTCATCCTGGTCCTACCAGGGACTTCACCTCTAATTCTTCAAAGCTTCATCAAACTCTGATCTTCGAAATGTTCAAGAATACCCGGGATAAAGATATGGACACCAACCCAACAATCTCCCTTGCCTATGTTGGTGTCTTCAAAGAAACAAATTTCTTTAAAAGCATATGTTAAGATACACACACTCTTGCTGCCCTTATTTCTCTCTCCCTTTTTTAGGGAAGGCAAGATACACAAGCAAAAGGCCTTACATCTACTCCATAATGCATATCCCTAGGGATGACCAAAGAGATTCATACCTAGAGGAATCCAATCCTTTGGTGAAAATGTTAGCTAGTTGATCTTCAATAGATACGTGCCTAAGATCAATGATTTGTCCTCGAAACCAGCTTTCTAAATTCGTAATGGTGCCCTTTATACACGTGCTTGGTCTCTCGAATGTCGAACTAAATTTTGAGATAACGATATGGTTTGAGGTTGTCACAAGTAGAGTGTTAGGACTTCCCTCTAGAGACTCCATAGCCCTGCTAGTTATTTCTCATCCAAATGAGTTGTGTGCATCTACTACCAGTTGCCATATATTCAACTTGGTCAGGGAAAGTAGATACGTAGTTTTGTTTTCTATTATACCAAGACACGAGGTTGTTGCTAAGGAAGAAACACCCACCAGAGATGCTTTTTCTATCGTTTGAGTTTCCAGCCTAATCAGTGTCACAATATCCTACTATGCTAGACATGGTGTCGTGAGTGTACCAGACACCATAATCAGTTGTTCCACTAACATATTTGATGATCTTCTTGACTGCTAGAAGATGACTATCCTTGGGACTTGCTTGGTATCGCGCACAAACTCCCACATTATAACATATGTCCGGACGGCTTGTAGTCAAGTATAATAAGCTTCCAATCATGCTTCTATAGGGAGTGGGTCAACATTGTTCCCCGCTTCATTTTTAGAAATTCAGGTCGCTGGTTCCTATTAGTTCTTCAATGTTTATCAAACTTGTTGATTAAACTTTATCGACCAAGTCCTCGCATATTTTTCCCGTGAAATAAATAAAGGTCCTTGTCGGTTTTCCGTGACCAAGTCCTAGAAATTATAAGTTCTTCAATTCTCATGCTCATTTCAAATTCCGTGCTCTTGTACTGACAAACCGTTGCACCAAGTATTGAACGTGACCCAAAAAGACTATGTCATCCACATAGATCTCAAGGACAATAACTTCCTTTTGACTTTTAAGAATGAAAAGAGCAAGTATGATTCATTCTCCTCTCACTGTAACCACCTTCGAGGAGGTATTCACTGAAGTTCTTTTCATACCAAGCCCTTGGGGCTTGTTTGAGTCCATAGAGAGCTTTTTTTTTAGTTTGTAAACATGATTAGGATGCAAAGGAACTTCAAACCCTTTTGGTTAAGCAACAAACACTTCTTCATGCAGATACCCGTTTAAGAAGGCACTCTTGACGTCCATTTGATAAAGTTTGAACTTGAGTGTACAAGCAAATGCCTTTAGTAAACAAATTGACTCAAGCCGGGCTATCAGAGCAAATGTCTCGTCAAAATCGACTCCTTACACTTGAGTGTATCCTTGAGCAACTAGACGAAAGCTGCTTCTAGTGATGTTTCCTCTTCATCTGTTTTGTTCTTGAAGATCCATTTGGTCCCAATTATATTTGCATGTTAGGGCTTTGGAACTAAATCCCAAACTTCAATGCGTCCGAACTGTGATAGTTCTTCCTGCATAGCTTAGATCCAAAACCCATCTTTTAGAGCCTCCTTGTATTTTTCGAGTCAATTATGGAGGTGTAGTAGCCAAGGCTAAGGCCCATCATTTCTCTATAGTTCATCCTGGGAACTCCCCTTGTCCGAACACTTGCTTTTAGATCTTCTATAATATCGGCGACAGGATGGTCTTCACGAATCTTTTTGGAGGGTTTTCGAGCCTGAATGTTAGAGTATTCAGCACTATTGTGGTCATCCTGTTGTTGTAAGGAAAGCTCCTATCTTCCGATTATTAAGTTATAACCGAAGCTGTAAGCTTCCTAGATCGGGTCTAACGCTTGTGGAGACTGCTCATTTTCTTCATTAATAGATGGTGGTTTTGCCTTGGGGCTATTGAGAGCCTCCTCAAGAATTTACATCATAATTATGAAAATTGAGAAAAAAAAATTATAGGCATTGACCTACATTAACATTAATTTTTCATTTTTTAGCTCCTTAAAAGATGATCTATATATACACTTATCCTTTCGGCATGTTGGCTTAGAGTTATAGAGGCCTGCTTAATTTTATGAATGCAATTTCATTGATTTCTTATGCAACAAGAGAACAATTATATCATTGTTATTGCTATTCATAGGGAGTGTACGGGTACTTGATCGAGATTCAAGCGTTGTTTTTCATGGCACTGATATAGGAGGGTCTTTTAGTCTCAATGCTTCACTTGGGGGAAGATAATCATCAACTCACACATTAATAGATTCCATCACAACCTTGGTTCTTCTATTGTACACCTTATAAGCACGACTGTTTGTGTAGTACCCTAGAAAGACACCTTCATCACTCTTGGCCTCGAACTTCCCTCTTGGTTCCCTATCATTCAAGATAAATACGTAATTACCAAATTCATGGGGATGTTTTTAAATTTGCTCTCTACCTTCTAGATCTCATATGATATTTTGAGAGCTCCTGGCCTTAGATAGACTCAATTTGGAAATGTAAAGTATGTCAGACATTTACTACTCTACCCAAAATTTAGTTGCACACTCTCGTTTTTAGCATTACTTTCCTTGCCATTCCCGGTAGAGTTCTATTCTTTTTCTCTACTACATTTTGTTGAGGGAGTTTTTGTGTCGGTGAACTCATGTTCTATACCATTCTTCCTGCAAAAATCCTCAAACAAGGAGTTTTCGAATTCCTTACCATAATCACTCCTTATTATACTAATCTTAAGAAGTCTATTGTTATGCTTCTTATATAGTCTTTGCCACAGTGCTTCAAATGCTTCAGATTTGGTTATGAGGAAATTTACCTAAGTGAACCTAGAGAAGTCATCTACTCATACATATACATACTTTTTTTTAGCAATGCTCTCTATTTGCATGGGTCCCATCAGATCCATGTGGACCAATTCTAGTACTCTAGTAGTAGAGCTTAGTTGAGACTTTAGGTGAGGTGTTCGAATTTGCTTTCCTAGTTGGCATGGTCTGCACATTCTTTCAGGTTCTCCTTTAAGATTTGGGATTCCCTTGATAGCTTTTGTATAGTATCTTTGAGGCTACTATGACTTAGATGTCCCATTCGGCTGTGCTAAAGGTTAGTATCGTTTTGAACTAAGGTTAGGCATGTGTTCAAACTTGCTAGTAGATAGTAGTTATCTGATGACTTATTTCCTTCCATGATCTGTTGTTGATATTGATCAATGACACTACATTTGTCCTTGATGAATCTTACGAACATATCTTGGTCACACAATTGATTGATACTAATCAAGTTGGCTTTCAGCCCATCGGCAAAAACACATCCCTTAATTTTGGTAGGTTAGCACCGTCCCCAAAGGTTACTAAGTCTAGACTAGATGAAAGAATGTTGGATAGTAGCCACTTATTTCACACACGTGAGCTTCCACTATCAATGTGACACCCCCAACCTGCCACCCACGTGAGATGTAGGGCGAGGGTGTCACTGTTCATTTTACCTGTACACTATAACTTGTTCATTCACACACTGATAAACATGTATCTTGAGATGTATTCTGTAGCGGCAAAATTTCAAAATATATTCAAGCTTCACAAATGGGAGTGTTCGACTTACAAAAAGAATATTACATATACAAAATAGACCAAAAAGTCTTCCGATGGGCATCTAACTATGTGTTGACCCTCGAGATCACGAGGGTCAGTCTCGCCTTCTTGCCTTTGCTTTTCGTAGCTACACGGTGGATGAAAAACCCGCGCGTTTTTATGCTTAGTGGGAATAAAACTCGTGACACCGTCAACATGTGGATCATCACACTTCTATACACATGCATATACATCTAACATATCATATCATTTAAACATGCTTATACATATCTCATATTTATCTTATCATACCATGTTTTGTTTCTTATCAAACGTTTCATATACATTTATCATTTACACTTTGCTTCATGTTCTTGTCACAATATATTTATCACGATAGCTGCTATGCTTTATCATATCATATCATTTCATATGTCATATTTAAGTCATTTGTTTTATGTTCATGATGCATAAACCTTAGAAGTGGATAAAGGAAACTATAAGGGTCCTGGTTTCGTACTCACCAGGTATTTCAAAACAAAGGGTCTATAAGGGTCCGAAGGCGCGGTTATCATTGTACGAGACAATGACCATCTATAAGGGCCCGAAGGCGTATAATGACTCGAATCTGGGCCAGTCGATCAAGATGTCAGTAGACTTGTTTTTCCCTAATAGACATGCCCATCTATCCCTCTACCAAGTTCTAAGCAGACAATCTATGTGTATTTTATGTTTAGTACATATCTCATATTCCCGAATAATTATTGTTATCCGGTAATCATATGCGATATTTACAATCATTTATTATGCACTTATTTTCTCAAAGAATAAATCCCATGGTTTCACCAAAGGTAAAGGTCATGGGATGAGGTTTACTTCATTATCCAATTTCATCGTTATATATGGATGGATTCTAGACTCAAGGGCTTCCATAGGAGTTCAAGCAAGAACATCCGAAAGAGTTCGAACGAAGGAATTATGACCATTCGAAGTTGAAGGCTTCCCATGAACAGTGACTACTAGCAGAACCAGAAGAGCCTACTGTTTTTCATGATTTATGGAACTAATATGTGTTCTAATTTCATCAAACTATATAGGGATGGATTTTAGACTCAAAGGGCTTTCCATAGAGTCCAAGAACATTCGAAACGGAGTTCGGACGAAGAAATTATGATCGTCCAAAGTTAAAGGCTTCCTATGAACAGTGACTACGATCATAAGCAGCAGGGCCTACTATTTTTCATAATTTATGGACCTAATATGAGTTCCAATTTCATCAAGATATATATGGATGGATTCTAGACTCAAAGGTCTTTCCATAGAGTCTAAGAACATCTGAAATGGAGTTCGGACGAAATTATGACCTTCCGAAAATGAAGGCTTCCTATGAACAGTGACTACGAGCATAACCAGCAAGGCCTACTATTTTTCGTTATTTTTGGACCTAATATGAGTTCCAATTTCATCAAGATATATATGGATGGATTCTAGACTCAAAGGGCTTTCCATAGAGTCCAAGAGTCTGAAACGGAGTTCGATCGAAGAAATTATGACCATCCAAGATGGCTTCCTACAACGCTGACTACGAGCAAACTAGTAGACCTTACTATTTTTCGTGATTTCTGGACCTAATATGAGTTCCAATTTCATCAAACTATATATGGATGAATTCTAGACTCAAAGGGATTTCCATAGAGTCTAAGAACATCCGAAACGGAGTTTGGATGAAGAAATTTTGACAAAGACAAAAACATGGGTTTTGGAGAAATTTTGATAGCATCTCCCCTAAAACCCCAATATTTCCTTAATACAAATATTTCTCAATTGAGGACTATAATCAACCAGCCCAAGTCCAAAACACATATAAGGGAAGACTTATGATTTGCTAACTCCATCCTACACAATTAATAGGTTAGGAGAGTTTCCTAAGTCTCAAAAATTTGGGAAATCCATACTTAGTTTCCATACAACCCCAAATCAACCACAAAACCAAACCAAAACAATTCCAAATCTAGTCTTAAACTGCCAAACACCACCAATATACTGCAGTGCTTGCACTCCAAATTCATAAAAAGGGTTTATGGTTTGATTTTTCCATACAAAAATCCATACTTTTCCATACAAAGTCATAGCATTCCATACCTTTCTTGGCTTTCTTCTAACGTCTCTTCTCTTCTTCTTCTTCTTCTTCTTCTTCTCCTCTTCCTTTTCTCTTATCCTCTCTTCTTCTTCACGTTTTTGCTTTCCCAAAAATGAGAGACCAAACTTGGTCTTCACCCCTTTTTGATTTTTAATTCTCCTTTTATTACCCTTTAGTCCTTCATCTTTCCCTATTTACAAATCAAGTTATATGTCATTTATATAATAGCCTACCATCTTCTCATATTATGTCTTTAGGTCCCATTTTGACAATACAATTTTTAAATTTCTTGTATCTTGTATTAAATTCCGGTTTTAAATTCTCACTTAGTAAAATAATAATTACGAAAAATTTCCAAATGTTTTATTGTACATCCTAATTAAGTTTAAAATGACTAGGGTATATTAAAGCACAATCAAAGTACCAATCTTTGTTCTATTTTGATCTTGAAAGAGGTAAGAACTACAAGACTTTTAGCTTTTCCTTTTTCTACCTAGGGGGTCCTCTTGATTGATTTTTTTTTTCACTCAGTATCTTCTTTATGGTCAGATTTGTAGTTCATATAGTGACGTTTGATGTGACCCATTTTTCTGCAATAGTAGCATTTGACTCCCTGGCCCCTTTTGTTTCATGTACTTGTCTTGCTTGTTTGGACATGTTGTTCCCATTATTGGGAGTGTTCGGATGAGCTCTTCTACTTTTGAAGTCTTCTGACAAGGAATCTCTTTCCAAGTTGTTGTTTCATCATGAGATATCCCTTGGTACCCAATGCCTTCCCGAGCCTTGGAGGTAGTCCCCATACATAGAATGTGATCCATGGATGACGTTCCTAAGTTCATCATTCTTACTATTTTCCTGAGATGTTATAATTCAAATTGAGTCATGCTGTTCTTAAGGATTTCCCCTTTTAGGGTAGCTACCTTTTCCTCTAAAGCTTCTTTGTCTTGACTGAGTTGATGGACTTGTCCTTGAAGATCTTCATTAATTTTTGTTGTGGTCACCCAACTTTCGTACATTATCGTGCATGAATGTGCTAGTTCTTCGTTTGAGATCCCATCATCTCCTTCTTCGAAAATATCGCACGGAAGATTATGGAGGAATCGGTTAGTGACTTTTGTGTTCGGATGTTAGCTGTCACGCCTTTGAAAATTTTGCGGCTTTGTTGCTCGATTGAAGAATGACCGCCAAGTGTAACGCCCCCTAAAATACCATAGAATTTTATAATAATATTATTATATATTTCTGGGTAGAATTGAGCTAAACTGGGTTTTTCCAGAAAATTGATAAATCGTTAAATTCAAGTAAATACGGTCAAAAGGAGTATATGCGATTAAATATTATATGCCAAAATAGAGAATTGATCGACCTGAAATTTACCTATGTAAAGGGCAAATTTGAAATTTGTAAATGAGGACCTAAGGGTCAATTGTAAATAAATTTATATGTCTAAGTGTAAATATGAGAGTTGAAATACAAATAAAATGAAATATGGGCTATAAAGCAAATAGGGAGAAACTTAAGTCAAAATAATGAATTTTTTTTGGTGGCTAAACAAGGCCTTATGAAAAATAAGTGACTTAAGACAAAAAAAAAAAAAAAAAAAGAGAAAATGAGAATAGGTGTTGAAGGCCAAACATGGCCTTACACTTAAATGAGGATAAAGACCAAAACGGTCTCTTAGAGGAGCTCATTATTGAGCAACCCGCTTTTGAGAGAAGGAGGAGAAGGGGGAGAAGAGGCTAGGCCTGGAAAGACTAAGTTCTGTGCGTGCTTCCCACCCTCGCTTCCTGCGGGACAAGAACTGCCGGAGATTTGAAGGGTGGGAAGAGGTTAGCAGAAGAAAACAAACCCTACTTCATCTTAAGATTTTCAATAGTCGGGAAAACCCCAAATGTGGATAAAAAGAGTTTTGTTTCTACAAACGAAGTTTTGGGGTTGTGTTGGGTTGAGTTTTGAAGAGTATTGTTAGTTGGATTGGTTTGTGTAATGTTTGAAAAGGAAATGTTGGGTTTCTCAGCAAATGTCACAAATTTCATCAAGACCCCTGTTCTTGTTTTGGCTATATATTAAGTTATAATCATCCAAATGAAGTGATTTTAATTGGTAAAGAACCATAAGAGATAAGTCTACAAATGTATAGAAGGGACTAGGAGAAAATTGTACCTCTAAGGCTCCCAACATGATATTTAAAGGTGAGTCGTAGCTCAGCTTCTGGTTATGCTCTGTTTTGGGTATCGTTATAGTGTTTTGGCCATAAGTTGAGTTTCACTCATCCAAATTGTGTAATTAAAAATTCTGGGTAAAATAGACTTCTAGGGAAATAATGTACTTGAAGGAAGTGTATGCAAATTGTAACCCCAAAGTGCCCAGAAATTTGTCAAAGTGGAGCTATGTGTAAGAATAGTCTGATTCTTCTTTGCAAATTGGAGTAGTATGGATGTAAAATGCAATAACTTGAGTTTTGGTGATCCAAATTGGATGATTTCAGTTGTAGAAGAAACCTTAGAACCATAGAGTCAAATTAGTAGAAGGAACCATTACCAAATTATGGAGTTAAGACCCTTGAAATTGGAAATAACAGTAGGTAATTGAGTGAGCTGGACATACTGACCAGTTTGGCATTAAAATGCCGTAACTTGAGTTTGGGCGGACTCAATGAGATGACCTGCAATTCCTACTAAAATAAACTCAGAGATATAATTTTCTTGTATGAAGATGGCAAATATGGCCCGTGTTTCCAGAAAAGTTTTCAAGTGAAGGGGTATCGAGTAGACATAAACCCTGACAAAAAACTCTTAGAATAACCTACTAATATGTGATTTTCATTGTATTTGAATAGGGGAAAATGAGGAGGAAAGCCCGCATTGGAGTCGAGATTCCAAAGATCGGAATCAAAGCGACGATTTTGGTTTATTTTATCTTCTCATATTCTCGTTTCAAGATTTGAACTATTTGTTTTAAATGCATAAGAAAAGCATATTGAATTGTTTTAATTGATTTGAAGAAAAGTGATTTTGAAATGTTTGCATATGACAATTGCATGATTATTAAAAATGAACAGTTTATACAAATGTACGTAATGTACTATATTTTTCTATAAAGGATTTGAACGCCCTTAATTGAATGTTAACCGTTTAGTTTGTATAAAGGATAGATTGGTATACTAATGTGTCGCAACAAGTAGCATCAGCGAACGATCAGATGATGCGCCATTCCTGACGCGAGGGCCCGGGACCAGACGGGTAGTTTCACTAATTGATTTTTTTTAATAACCAAATGCTGAAATTTAATGGACCGTACTGTGTTATAAAATCGTTTTTATACCGCCCGCAGCCTGGGCCGGGACCGTGCGCATTCTAATATCCGTATATTGAAAACATAGTTAAATTCTTATAAGAGTAGAAACCAATCGAATTTGATTTGAGATTGTGCATATATTGAATTGAAACATGATTGCAAATTGGTAAATGAAAAGAGCATTGTGAAATGCACATTGATTATGGCGCTCGATGATCAATGAACCATAAATGATTGTATATGAAATATGTATATGTATTGTATTGACATTGATCATCCAAAAAGATTTAAAAGTATTGTTTAGTAAAATTGCATGATTTGACTTAAACTGAAACGGATGAATGAAATTGTATAGAACCACTAAGCAAGCGAAAAATGTTTAGCGCGTATTGTTTTATCAATGCGTAGTACCGAGTGATTGATAGTGATTGAAAGTTTTTTAATTCCAAGGTCGAGGAGCTCGTGAGTCATTTAGAAAGTTCACAAGAGGGTTCATTATTATGCATTTTACTAATTTTGTTTTGAACATTGATATTTTAAAACAATTTGAACTCGAACATCTATTTTAAATAATTTTGAAAAGGCTTTGGAACGCCTTCATTGTAAATGTATTTTGTTAAATGTTATGGCTCATTGAATGTGTAAAATGTTTAGCTGATCGCTCTAAATTAAATCAAGCCTGAAGATTTGAGAATGAAAACGTTTATATGAATAAATGAATTTGATTGATGGCTTCGACCGGGCGTCCCCGGGTTGCGGTCGGATTCACCAACCGGGTCGGACTGGGCTCAGGGGGTCGCTACAGCCAGAGCAATGGGTTGGTTGTCTTGTTCCTCTCTCCTTTGTAGTCTTCTAATTCATCATCACTCCAAGCAATAAGGAGAGATCGGATCTTTTTCGCATTGGCACATTCTACTTAGATGTGACCATACCCCACACATTCTCTGCACTACATTGACTTTTTCATGATATTTGGTCCTAGAGACCCTTGTGTTCTGCCAAACTTAGTAAGATTCAATGAGTCATATGCAATTTTTCGAGTTTGAGGGTTACCTTTTACCTGAGCATTCAACCCTTTTATGTCTCTTTCAAAATTCTTTGACATTGAGGCCATAGATTTAGAAAGTTCATTTCTTTCATTAATAGGTAGATCGGACTCTGCCCTTAGTCTTCGTTCAGTTCTATTTCAAACTTGAGTAGAGATCTCATCAGTTCTTCAAGTCTCATCCTTTTCAAGTCTTTTGCCTCTCTTATTGTTGTTGCCTTGTACGTAAACCTAAGTGGCAAGGATCTTAGGGCCTTTTTCACAAGCTTATCTTTTGAAATCTTTTCCCCAAGAGCAAATGATTCATTAGCTATGTTGTACAATTTTCCATTGAAGTCGCTGATAGTCTCCTCCTCACTCATTTGCAAGTTCTCGAACTTTATAGCTTCGAACTCTTTGATTCACGATTGTATCGTTCCTACAAAATGGACACGGAGAATGTCCCATGCTTCCTTGGCTACTATTCGATGGTGGAGATCATCTTGAATTGCGAGGGATCAACATAGTTGAAGATTGCATTTATCTGAGTTTTGGGTGGAAAGGTGGTTCCTTCATGTCCACTACTATATCCTCGGGAATTGTTTTCTCTCCAAAGATTAGTTTTTGGTGTAGGTGGTCAGAACTAAACTTCATGCCTTTTCATCAATTGATTTTATGAAGGCATGCATCCTTGTTTTCCAATAGTCATAGTTTGCCTACCTAAGAAGAGGAGGTCGATTGGTAGAATCAAATTTCAACAAATCCATCTCGATTACTACATACAATTAGTTAATGCAAGCATGAATCTCACTCAATAACTTAGAGTAGCCCGCTTTGATACCAATTGGCATATAAAAGTGTGCGTTCCAGGTCCTAGTCCTTGATGTTCGGACCGTGACCTTGTTTGAACTAAGCTGCATACTTAGTGTGTGTAGAGTAGATGTAAAATATTTAGCAATAATAGTAAAGGTACACATGATTTTTACGTGGTTCGGCAATCTACTTACGTTCACGAGGTTGCACCTAGATGCATGATTTCCACTGATATGATTTAATGTTTACAATTAGTCCTATGTGGTAAGAGACTCCTTCTCTATCCATGACCTTTCTTAAAACCTAATCACTCACAGTGGAATTTAGAATGAACTCCCTCAATTCTTCTATCTACAGCATCACACACCCATAACCCACAATATATTAAAATAAAATGAAGAATTTAAAAAACATAATCTTTCACCATAGGTGAAAGACTTTTAATGTGCAATACCTCAATAGAGTATTTGCACTT
>JAEQBH010003791.1:0-95554 GCA_016808115.1 Tetrastigma voinierianum
TATCTCTCCTCTTTAAGTTGTATATTGACTTTTGTAGATCACTAAATGCCCCA
The DNA here is from genome assembly GCA_016808115.1 of Tetrastigma voinierianum. Lineage (NCBI taxonomy): Eukaryota > Viridiplantae > Streptophyta > Magnoliopsida > Vitales > Vitaceae > Tetrastigma > Tetrastigma voinierianum. The sequence goes on from JAEQBH010003791.1 coordinate 54, forward strand.
ACCTCTGTAGAATAACTTGTACTTTTCTCTTACGTATCTTTTAATATGTGCGGACCTATCGGTTATGCTCATTCAATTTAATTGACACGAGAGGTTCTACATTCAAGACCATACAAAGCTTCATATGGTTTTATTACCTGATGTGTGAAAAACGCTATTGTTATGGCCAATTCCATCAATGGGTCTCTATCCCGACCGAAAATTCCATGACCCACATCCTGAAGCTTATATCTTGAGCACTTGAATCAATCTCTGTTTGGCCATGTTTGCGGATGGAATGCGTATAACGAGCAGTGCTAAAGCGTGTAATGACACAATAGACAACAGACACCATGCAATCACATTATCTCATCCACATATAACTCAGCTAGTCGTATCCATAGAATAATCAATTCCGAGATCGGGTAATAATCAATTTCAGGAGTCATTCATAATCACCCAAACAGAAGTCATGTTTTTGTCAGGTAAGGGAAAACCCACAAAAATCCATGGTAATGTTGTTATCCCACTTCCATTGGAGGGAATTGGGAATGGAATTTAACAAACCCGGTGGGCACTGTGTTCCAGCTTACCTTGTCGGCTACCGTCAAACACTTAGACACATAATTAACTACATCTCTTTTCATTCCTTTCCACCAATAAAACTGCTTCAAGTCCCGGGTACATCTTATCTCCCTCGTGACGATGGTAAATACCGTGATTATAAGCCTTCATATAGCAACTTTTGCTTTAACTCTTTATCATCCGGTACATAATATACTCTGAAATACAAAACCTCCAAATTTTCTTAAAAACTTGGTCCCACTACCATCTCTAACCATCCGTAACTTTTTCGTAGCTCTTCATCATTTTTCTCTCAAGATCTATAATCATTTGTGGTTTTAACACTCAAGTTGCACTTCAGCTGAGCTTAACATAGCTCCATCATCTGCCAGTCTCCAATCACCGCATCAGTGACATTGCTACCATTGTCTTTCGGCTTAAAGTATCGGTCACTATATTGCCTTTCCTGGTGGTAGCCCATGATGCGCCATAACCCTTAAATAACTCTAACCACTCCGCTCGGCTCCCAAATTTAACTCTTTCCCCTACAAGAAGGTTACTGAGACTCTTATGGCCTGCAAATTCTACACTTTTCCCCTTATAGTCATATTTTTAAAGCAAACACTACCGCGAACAACTCTAGGTCATGAGTGGGATAATTTTGTTCATGGCTTCAACTACCTCGACGCATGTCACTACTTTCCCATCTTGCATTAACACGCATCCTAAAACCAATGCATGAAAGTAATCACTATACAAGGTATACTTTTTCCGAAGTAGGTCACACACTGGGTGCTTCAACCAAGATTTTTTCAACCTGCTCAAAACTATTCCTCGACATTTATCCGTCCACTCAAACTTTATTCCCTTTCCCGAAAGTAACTCTGGGTGAGCGGAGAAGTTTATGACCGAAAGCTCTCACAAACTTCACACCTCGCTTAAACCTAAGAAACTTCTCACCCTGCTACATTTTGAGGTGATTTCCAATTCACAACCGTCTAATCTTAGCAGATCAACTTCTATACCTCAAAGCAGATACAATATGGTCAGAATGAACTCTTAGCCAAAATTCTAGTTTGGCCGAAGGAAGGCAACTTCTTTTCTCTTAACACCTAAGACTATTCTCAAAAAGCCACCATGTCTTATGCATCCTTTAGAATGGATACAGGATGTCATCAATAAACCACAACAAATTGATCCACATAGGGTCGTGCCAAAAAACCCTATCCATCAAATCCATGAATGTCGTCGGTGCATTACCAACCCAAATGGCAACGACCAAAAACTCATAATGGCCATATCTAAGCTCCTAAATGCGCCGCACGCCTACTTCCTTTACCCTCAATCTGAGCACACCCGACGCAGTTTATCTTTGAAAAAGACACCCGCTCCTTTCAATCGATCAAAAGATCTTCGATTCTCGGCAATGGGTACTTTTTTTTCACTATCACCTTATTGATCTGCCGATAATCGATGCACATCCGTGAGTGCCATCTTTCTTTTTCATAAATAAAACAAACTAAGGGGACACATTAGGTCGGATAAATCCTTATCCAAAAGTTCTTACAATTGACTCTTTAACTTTTCAGCCCAAGCAGCTAACATCCTTCCAGACAAGGCCCTAGACATATGGACTGCCTCGGTACAATTTCTATAGCTAAGTCCACCTCTCAAGTGGATCCATCTGGCAACTCTTCGTGGAATACATTCAGAAATTCCCTTATTACCGGGAATCTTTTCTATATCAATCGACCTCTCTGAGTCAAGTATCACAAACAAGAATGTCTCACATCCTTTCCTCATAATTCTCCTAGCTTCAGATATGAGATCATATCGACATTACACTTGATCCAATGCCTCAGATTATTACTCAGTCTGGTCAGAGCATCTCAACACTATCGTCTTTTGTCCACAATCAACAATAGATCTAAGACTAGACAACCAATCCATTCCCAGAATCAAGTCAAACTCTCGGAATGGTAAGGTTATCAAATCAGCAAGAAACTCTTGTTTGTATAACAATGGGGCAATTTCTATATATGCTATTCACACTAACGCTGTGCCCCAACGGACTAGTTACATGCATGTCATATGCTAACTGTTCCACTACTGGTGGTATCTTATCGAACACATGCTCAATGCATACATATGAATGAGTGGATCCAGGATCAATCAATGCATGCATCTCAGTATCATATAACGAAAATATACCAACTATAACCTCAGGAGCATCCTGATCCTCACGAGCCTTCATAGCATATGCTCGTGCTGGTGCTGTAGGCATAAGACGATCCACTATCTCTGAAACTATGCCTCCTCGTCCTCTATGCTGAGATGGGCCACTATGACCCCTACCACGATTGCGAGTCAAAAGTGGTGCCACAGATCTTCCTCCTGCCACTTCCTTTGTCGACTTCTATTATCCCCCGCACTCCTGGGACACCGGTATATCAAATGCCTGGCTTCCACACCAGAAAACACCCTCCTGTCACTATCCTACAAACTCCCAAATGCCTTCTATGACAATGAGGGCATTCAGGAATTTCTCCCGTCCGATCACACCCTAATTGCACTCACGTACTACATCGGGACCTTGCCTCACCTCTCAGAAATGGAACTATATTCGACATTGAGCTGAGATTCTTCTAGCTTTTCTCGAGAGAGACAAGCTCCCCAGAAAACTTCTTCTTTGAAATCTTTTCACGCTTCATTTCTAGCTTCTACTTTCATTGCAACTCAGACCAACCGAGAAATCCACCGTTCGGGAGAGAAGTCATAGGTGCTAAATATCTCTCGATGGAATCATGCAATCCATCTCAATTGTCGCACCGGAATAAAGTTCTATGAGGACCAATTCTAGTGTGCATACTTGCTAAGATTTCGCTAAATTTTCATATTCACCAATCGATAAGCTCCTTTGCTTCAAATTCAGGAACTGTTTCCACTTGGAATCCCTATACATCTCGGTAACATACTTTGCCCTAAACTCTTGGACAAAGAGCTCCCAAGTCATGGGATTTGGGATCCTTGGACTTCTTAATGCTAGTTTCCACTAATCATATGCCTCACTGTACAGTGAGACGCATGATACTCTCCCGACGGAGGACATCGAACCTCTAATACCCTTTCTAGCTTTTCTAACTGCATTCAAGCCACGACTCTTCCATGCCCGACCCAGATGGAATTCCTCCGCTTCCATGTCTTCATCGTGTCTACTGGAGCTTTCGGAGGTCAATCTATCCAAAACTGTGAGCCATGTCTGCGATATTCTCAAGAAGGCTTCAGGCTCATTAGGTACATTACTTTCCGGGGGTTGTCAAGTTGATAACCCTTGTTCCATCGGGTTAACACTTCCCGCCAGCCTTCTTCGAGACGATCCATCTACAAAACACAAGGACATCCTGTTACATCAAACAACACATTACTAAACGCAGCTTTCTATCATATATACTTGATTCCGTAGACCCTAAACCTAGTTTTTTCTTTCCATAAACGCCTCAAACCTAGGCTCGATATCACAATCGTGACGCCCCAACTCTATGATGCGCCGGCTTAGGGTCATTTTTTTTTTCTTCACATATAAACTTTAAGCTAGTATCCATATAATGTTAAATATTTAACTTTAGTATTGAGATCAGAAGAATGATTACAAAAATATATATACAAGCCCTATGTTTTTGGAAGTGTTCAAATATTTACATTGGTTTACAAAATTTCATATACAAAAGAGACCTAAGGTCTTCCAATGGGCACCTATTCATGTGTGGCCTTTGATCACGATGGATTGTCCCACCCTTCCGTTTCTCTTTGTACCTACACTGACAACACCTGCATAAGCTTTATGCTTAGTGGGAATTAATACACATGGATGACCTCTATTAAGGGTCACCCCACTTCTATACAAATGCATATAACACATATAACATTTACATATTCTTATCATTTCTCATCTATATATACTTTTCATAACAAGTTTCATTTCTTGTCATCTTCCATACTTTTCACAGTCATCTTTGTACTTACTTCTTTGTTCTCAGAATCGTATATTATCATCGCATAGCAAGCAAGGCGCTTCTCATATCATGTCATATATTCTTTAAATTTACTCCGTGATATACTGCTATTTCCTTTATATGTCCATAAAACCTTAGAAGTGGATACAGAAACTATAAGGCCGGCGCTTATACTAACGCGGTAAACACAGTTCATAAGGCCCGCTACATGGTTATCATTGTACGAGATAATGACCATCTATAAGGGCCCGAAGGCGCCGTAGACTCTTCGGCCACCGTGATCCAAACTGATCTATCTCATCGACCCAAATCCGGCCTCAATATCGTAACTTATATGCCGCAGACTGTTATTCCCTTAATAGGCATGCCCTTCCATCTACTTCTACCAAGTTCTGCTGCATAATCAATATGTATTTTATGTTCCAGATATATCCTATATTCCCCGAATAATTATTGTTGTCATTCGTAAATCATATATGATATATATACAATCATTTATTCATATCTTTACATTTTCATATCTCATTATATGATAAATAACTATGCTTGCTCATGTATGCTATGAGCTATTTATGAATTCATAATAGGCGTTCATAATATGAATAACTGCGTTACCTATAGTGCCTAATGTTTTTCGTGTTTTCAGACAAATATGAGTTCCAATTTTATAATCTGTCTATGGATGAATCACACTCCAACGGTCTTTAAGACAGAGTCCAAGAACACCCGACCGGAGTTCTGACGAAGGAGTTATGACCTTCCGGGTTGGAGGTCATACGTAGGACACCCGCACGGTTTTTCGACCACCCCAAACCCGGTCTCCGACACCCGCCTGACACCCGCTATCCTCCTCAGCACATGAATAGATTCCCGCACCACCAAGTCGATGTAGTCCAAGAACACCAAATGAGTTCGCACGAAGGAGTTATGACTCATCAAGTCGAGGTCATACGTATCAACCCAGACGAGCCGATTCGAATCGACGAGCTGATCTGACCTAGGTGAGCTCGGTTCCTGACACCTCGGTCTGACACACCCAATATCCTCCCCTCATGCATATTAATGGATTCTTGACTCAATGGGCTTTCCATAGAGTCCAAGAACACCCGAATCGGAGTTCGGACGAAGGAGTTGTGACCTTCCGAAGTTGGAGGTCATACGTAGTCAACCCAGACGAGCTGACCTAAACTGGACGAGCTTGGTCTGACGCCTAATATCCTCCTCAGGCATATGAATGGATTCACCAATGGGCTTTCCATAGAGTCCAAGAAATTAATCTGAATCGAGTTCTGACGAAAGAGTTATGACCTTCCGAAGTTTGAGGTCATACGTAGTCGCAACCCATCGATGAGTGTATGGCTGACTCTTCGCTGTATTAGGTCTATCGACGGCCGCATGAGGCCGCCTTCATTGATGAGGTCTCGCTGACTCTACGTACGAGGTCTGCTGACCTCTGCTGCATGAGTGTGCTGACCTCTACTGCATGAGGTCCGCTAACCTCGCCGATGAGTGGTCTGCTGACTCCTTGCCGCATGAGGCTCCGCTGACCTCGCCGCATGAGGTGCCGACTCATCGATGAGGTCCGGCCGAATTCTAATGGATGAGGTCTGGCCGACTTACCGGATGAGGGTCCGTTGACCTCCGCTGCATGAGGTCCGACGACCGCCGCACGCAGTTCATGGGCCACCTCTCGCCATTCGACCGTTCAGCAGTTAATTCATAACTGTCTACACGGGTTTGAATTGAGAAATTCAAAAGTCTAACATCAAGATCATTAATGTGGCTACAATTTACTAGAAGGACTCACTTCCAAATTCCCTTTATTTCATCAAAATCAACTCGATAATCTAGCTAGTTGACCCGAACCGCCGAACCGACCCGACCGTGATCGAATGAGCCGACTCTGTGAAAGGACCATAACTTGCTCCACATGTCCGAATCGAAATTCGTAAAGCCTAACATCAAGTCTATCATGTGGATACAATTTAATAGAAGAACTTACTACCAAATTCCTCTTATTTATGACCCAAAACCTGTCGGTCCGGCTACTGCATATGATCAAAATAGGGAATTTCCGGGTTCAACTTTGCACTGTAATCTCTCTCCCAAAACACATATCTAGGAGCCTTAGAGCTCTTCTCAACTCAACCCTACACGAAATGAGTTTAGGAGTTCCCAAACCCAAACCATAAACCAAATAAAGAGTTCCAAACCATGTATCTAAACTTTCTAAACCAAAACTAGATTTCCATACACCCGTAATTTACATACACATACTCATAGTTCCATACAACCCAAGACATGTATCCATACCTGCGATCTTCTTCTTCTTCTTCTTCTTCTTCCTTTCTTCTCCTTCTCTTATCCAAGCCGCTTCTCCCTTCTCCAAGCACCAAAATGATATTTTGCCTTATCCTTATTTGATCGTATCCCCTTTTTATTTCACTTTGGTCCTCCAACTCTTCTAATATTTGCAAATCAATTCATGATATTTTTACAATAGTCTCAAATCTTCTCTATTATTTGTAATTTAACTTATGCATATTCCTACTTTTTTTTTTATCTTTATTTTATTCCGGACAAATATACTATTACTTTTATTATACCCTAAACATGTTATAAAACTGTTATGGCATAATTTGGGGTGTTACACGACAAGTTCACCTAATACAAAACCCGTGGCTTGGGTCTCAAGCCTCAACAATATGCAAGGCCTAGCTTGGCCTATTGGTCCACCCAAGTCGAACGACGGGCCTCATTACTTTGGGTTGGACGGTTCGACCTGTTGGAGACCCCTAGTTGCAAACCATATATGACCAACAATACAAACCCATTCATATTTACATCAAGATCGGCCCCTCACGATGGAATAGTTGCTTTGGTGTAATACATGTATTCGAGGTAAAACTTTGTTACATTAACATACTTAACATGGGGCATTTTATTCTTAATAAGAGGAGTTATTATTCTCTCCATGTTTTAATTAATTTGGTGGAGTTACTCGAATGAGATGTATCGAGGCCAATTGCAACACTCCGAGCCCAACATCAGGAGTCCTGCTTCCATACCACACTCAGAAACGCCAGTCCTTAAGGCATCCCAGCCTCGAAAGCAAGATAGAATAAAATGGCTCGACTCAACTATAACAGGTAGTGTGTCGAGCTTGATGCATCTCGGACGCGCTTATTGAACTCTGTCCGAAGTGAACTAATTTGAGAAACTAAGTCTACAACATAAAATAGAAAAAATAAAGTAGTCAAGGATGATGATCTTTGCCCAATTCCATCTAATGTAATATTATGTCATCGTGGTGGCGGATTGTAATCTTTCACCCTAAACCCACTACTGTTATGGACAACGTGTAAATGAGAAAGCGACACTTGTCACAACCAAGTAGTATAAAATGCCCCCATGTAACAAAAAGATGACACTAATTCTTTCTAACATGAGGGAAATAAATATATCGATTAACTAACGTTTTCAGTCACCACATGTTTTAATAGTTTCAAAAACGTTGCCTCCTATTTTTATCCTTTGATTCTCTTCATAAGCATAGCATGTTTACATATTTAATTAGGATTAAAATCACATTCTTATATATATATATATATATATAAAGAAGCAAGTTGTATATATTATTTTGTTATTTAATTTTTAAGAAAACACAAAAATATTATACTATTTTTTAGCATTGCTCAAATATTTTTCCTCAAAATTTCCATTTCATCCCTCCAATGGGGAAAGCTAGGATTAGAAGCTAAGGAGGACAAACCTTAAAAGCTTCATTTTTGTTATTCCGAAAGTACTAAAGAGAAAAGGAAGGAAAATTTAGAGGAAAATAAAAGTGAGTTTAAACTAATAAATTAATAATATTTATTCAAACCTATTTCATTTGTTTTTTCTCTATTATATAAGGACCAAGAAATTTAAAAATATGTAAAATTTTAAAGAATTTTGATTATATTTGATTTTCTTTTATATTTTTTAGGATAAAACCAAACATGAAAAATCATTTTTCTTAGTATTTTTTTTCTTTACCTAGTAATTTCAAATGGAGCCTTGCTAAGGGAAGAAAATATAGATGGAAATTGAGGAGGAAAGTGGAAGGAAATAAATTTTGGAGGAAAAAAAAAAGAACTCATTTTATTTGTGTCTCTATATTATCTAAGGACTAAGAAATTTTAAAATATATAAAATTTTGAGGAATTTAAATTAAAATTTACTTTCTTTCATATTTTCCAAGGTGAAACCAAACATGAGAAAATCATTTTTCATTTTTCATTTTTTCTTGCCCCTTAGTACTTTCTTGATATGTTTACAATACGTAAAGTATTAAAGAAAATAAATGTAAGATAAAAATAGAGAGCAAAGTTGTAAAATTAAAAATAGATTTAAACTTAATAAATTAAATTTATATTTTTATTCAAACTCATTTATTTATTTCTCTCTATTAAATAAGGATTAAGAAATTTAAAATATGTAAAATTTCGAAGATTTTTGTTTATATTTAGTTTTATTGATATTTTTCGTGGTAAAACCAAAAATGAGAAAAATCATTTTTCTAAGCATTATCTTTTTTTCTTAGTACTTTTCGGGATCTAAACGAAGCCTTCGGAGTATTTTTTTTTTTTTTTTTTCCTTCCTTGGTACTTTTCAAGTTCTAAATAGGTTCCAAACACAGCCTAAATAAAAAAGTTTACAAAAATAAATAATTAGAACCCTTAATCCAATGGTTTAGCAATTATATATTTCATAGCATGATATAACACTTGGTTTAGGATGCAAATTTTTGTGCACCTACCAACACTAATGTTGTACTAATGTTCTACTAATATATTTCAAGATGAATCAAACGAATTTATATCATTTGAAAAAAAATGTACAAAAATAAATAAATAAATAACTATGTATTTAGTTACAAATTTTTGTAACTAATGTAAATAATGTACCTAAATTCAGGGAGAAATATCAGTAAATACAAACTTGTGGTATTATCCAAATTGGTGGCCAGATCAACCTCGGGAATGCCCAGTGAATAATGTTCATGATGGACCATCATTTAAAATTGCAATAACTCGATGCCATCCCATGTAAATAATATAAGTCAAGATTATCCGTGTCGGGTAGAGTAATGCATTTTATTTTGTTTAGATTGCCACTTACTAATGGATAAAACATCAAGTTTGTTCAATTTGTAAAACATCCCATTGGTGCAAATAATATCGGCCATATGCTACAAACTTTTAGGATACCGCCAATGTAAATGGTATGCGGTTTAAAGAAATCACAAGCATCTTTGTCAATGTATGTCCAGTTTGCTAGTCTTCGTTTAAAACCATATATGACCATGAGTACAAAATCTCCATTCACATCTGGATCGACCGATAGTACACCCCTCACAATGGAATAGTCACTTTGGTGTAATCTTACAAAGTTAAATGTTTCGTCTTTTTCAACTTTTGATTCAATTTCTTGTTCTTGTTCTTCTTCCTCCTCTGCTTCTTCTTTGCTATTTTCCTCTAATTCTAACTCTCCATCTGATTCTGGTTCTTTATATTCAATGTCTTCTTCATCACATTATTCTGGCATTCACTTTTCATACTCAAACCTTTGATGATGAGGAAGGGCTGACATCTCATCGAATTCATCCCTGCCTGCTGCAAATAATAATCTTTTTGAGGGGAGGAAGGTGAATGAATTTCGAGAAAGGATCAAGAGTGTTACCCGAAGGAATCACAACAAGAATCAACAAGCCGTGAGAATCCGCCATACTTGATATTGTAAGGTATCTTCAACCTAAACTCACGGAGATTTTACGAAAGTGACATCGTATAAACAAACGCGATGAGCCACATTCCGCTGAGGGACGAGAAGAAAGAGCTGTTGGTGAGGACGATCGTGTTTGTGGTTTTTAAGCACATGCTGAAAATTATCAAAAGCCACAGACTACCAATGCTTGCAGTAGATCGTGATCAATCAGCACAATGGCCATGGAATAAGATTATCCAATATTGTATCGAGAAGGTTGTTGGGAAGCCATGACCACTCTGAAGATTTTGAGGGCAAAGCCATTGTTGCTAGTTCTGCAGTGGAACAAGGGAGATGGAAGAAAGAGGAAAGATTCCTAAGAACCCTAATTGTAAAGAATGGAGAAGGAAGAGTCGACGGTGAAAGGAGAAAACCTAATTGTAATCTACAACTAAATTTGCAGTTTTTTTTTGAAACTCAGTTGTGTGGACATGTATGGTATGGGTTTATACTTTATATCCATACATGAAAGTTGAAACCGATTTCGATTGGTTGAAAGAATAGAAGATAATTTTATTCCGGGTAACAATTGATTTCTAAATATAATTTTATTATAGTAACCTTACATGTCCATATAAAATTATATCTTCTACTAATTTTTGTAATTTTATTTCCAAAAATTTAATAGCATCCGATTCTCCGGGAATCTATTTTCATATGGAAACAACGTTTATTTATTTGTGCTGAAATAAGAAGCCCGCTTGGATTTGGAAAAGTACTAGCTAGGGAAAATAAAATATTAAAGAAAATTGTTTTCACATGGTTTTACTATAAAATATAATAGAAAAAATATAATCTTAATTCTTCACAATTTTATATTTTTATATTTTTTTTACTATTTATATAATAGAGAAACAAATGAAATGAGTTTAAATAAATCAATTTATTAAGTTTAAATATATTTTCTTTTCTCCAAATTTTATTCCTTCCACTTTTCTCTCTCTATTTTTTTTTTCTTCATTATTTTTTGGGTTCTAAAGAGAACCTAAAGAAAATAATTGATAAGGAATAATGATTTTTTTTGTAAAGTCGTCCAGCAAAGCTAGAATTTTTTTTAGGAGAGGCATCATATATTATACAATGTTTTTAAATACAAATTTTTTTTTTTTAAATATGTATCATTTTAATATAATGTTATATCATATAAAATTATATAAATTAAATATATGAAATTAGTATAAATAAAAATAAAAGTCAATATAAATTCCAATAAATATATGATTCTTTACACATTCACACTTTATGATATTTCTCCAATATGAAAAAAGAATTAAATATATGAAATTAGTATAAATAAAAATAAAAGTCAATATAAATTCCAATAAATATATGATTCTTTACACATTCACACTTGATGATATTTCTCCAATATGAACAAAGAAAAGATGTAAAATGTCATTATAATTTACAATAAGAATATATTTATTTCAATTTTCACAACAAACTCTCATGATCAATACCAATTTAATATAAATACAAATATGCTATAACTTCACGCCAACCAGGGTCCGTCGACAACCACAACCAGGATGAGTTCGGCGGGACGTCGGCGAACCCGACGCCACACTCATGAAAATCGGGTAGAGTCTCGTATTTATATTTCACCCAAGGTACAAAACTTGTCCTAACAATTTACAATGACCACACAGGATCCGTAGATAGTAAAATAATGGCCACTGGGGCCTTACATCAATATCCCACAAATGCCACATCAACTATATACAATAGTTCAAGAGTTAATAAATTATTTCATTCAACATATATTAAAATGTACAATTTTTAATACATGTTATACAAAATGACAATGTCAAAAAGTTCTTAATAACCCGACTTTCTTTCTAAAACGCGGCCTCTAGTGAGCACTCCATCCTCCTCAGACACTCCTCAGACTAAATAGTGATCTCGACAGCGCGAGCAAACCCCGCAGTGATAATTTCATACGGTTACTTCCCCACCTAAGTGCACATGTCATGGCAAACAATCACATCCAAGCAATTACATGAACCTACTGGAATGTCTATATGTCCAATCTCATGTCCCGAGTCCTCACCGACTCTCACATTGGCGTGCCTGCTTCGAATGCGAGTGAACATCCAGCCAAAACAAAAGCTATTTGTTCTTGAAAACTCACTACCGAGTTTTGGTAAAATATTGGACAACACTCTGAGACGAATTGTTGGATAATGTGACGCCCCAAACCCGGGGGTCCGTTGACTACCCGTCAACCCGCGGAAACACTCGGTGGAATGTCGGTGACCCGACATCACGTAAAATCGGGCAGAGTCCCTGCATCTTTGCTCTACCCAAATACAAAATACGCATATACCTGTCCCAAACAGTGCATATATCCAATATATCCACAGATCTCAATCATATTTCACACGACCACTTGGGGCCCACAAACGATACCATAATACATACTAACTAAAGTGAATCCAAATTATATACTCAAATAGTTACAAGAGTTACAATATTTTTCATTCTATACAATACATATATTAAAATTAGACATTTCAATACATGTATATATCATCAACCAAAGCTACAACCCGGCTTTCTTCTAATCTTCAATCCCTAGGACGAGCCGTCCCGCACGCTCCCCGCATCAGAAACAATATCCTCGACAGATTGAGCTAATGCTCGCAGTGGAATCGCCTATGGGCTACTCCACCCAAGTGCAGTGCACGTTCCAAATAAACATACATTCAAGCAAATGCATGATCCTACTTTGAATGTGTCTACATGACTAACTCAAATCCCGAAGTCCTCACTGATTTTCCACACTCAAGCCTCCTCGATGAGAATTCATCGCTTTGTTAGTGGACAACCGATGTATATATATCAATCAAGCCGCCTCCCACGACATTAATATATTATTTGTTTGTGGACTACCCTCCGGTTTTGAATATCAATCTGGGCCGCCTCTACGATTGATATTTTTAATTTGGACTACCCTCCGATAATTAATATTTTTAGACAACCCTCCGAACCATTTTCTCTAGACTCATCTCATGCACTCACTCCTATAGTCCTAGGGTGTTCCAGTGCATATGGAATGCATGTATGTCAATTCCAATACAGTCTAATCACATGCAAATATGTAAACATGCACATATCCACATAATATCCAATCACACAATCATGTCATGTAATTAATCAATTCATACATCAAAATTAGCTCACTTGGGCTAATGATCAAACACGAAAGCAATTCTACTTTGAATTACTCTACCAAACATATTAATTCGCAAAATTTATTTTGAGAACACTGTTTCGAATAGTGAAACCTCGGTTACTATTCCCCCGAAATTACAAATCATCTGCTCACTTAGTGAACCCGCAGTTTCACGACCATTCTTCTATGCATATCACAATACAATTCATTTATAATTTATGAATTTAGCACCCATAATGTTCCGACAGCCACGAACTCAAAAATTCTAAAAAATTTCAACAATACAACCAAGTTTTGGGACCGACCAAACGACCCTCACGGCCTTCAAATCACCAAACATCGAAAAGTACTTAAAGAATGAATAAAACCAAGAGGAGAAACTCCTACCCTCAAGGAGTTTGAGGAAACTCCCTGCAACCGGCACTACGCCGTCTCCTCTCCGCAAAGTGCTTTCCTTCTTGTCCCGAAGATCGCGACTCATCTGATTGCCATAATATTTTATAGAGAAGTTCGATCTTCTCCTCACTAGAATCCACCTATGCCCACCCGCCGATTCCCCCGTCAATTACTCGCTTGCTTTATTTCAATTCGAGAAGAAGAGCACTATTTACAACTTTGCCTTTAGTGACTTAAATCAAATCTATGAATGACCATTAATGGGTCCCTCATTTCCCGCTGACATTCGACACTATCTCTACGTCCATTTACCATTTCTCTACTCATACCACTTATGGCTCATGAGTGTGTTTTATGTGATCTTCTTCACATCGAAATTGTTTTACTTCAGACCGAACCGCGATGCTCGAAAAACGTGTAAATTCCGACCGTCTGACCGACGAATTTTACTTAAGCAATTTAGATTTCTCGCGAAGACGATTCCAACGGTGAAACTGCTTCCTCATCTGGGATCTAGAGAATAAATCCCATTTTTTTAACCGGCAGAATAATTTCAGAATCGAAATTAAGGGATTCTCATTTCTTTTTCAAAGTGAAATTGGAATTTTTCGGGTCTTACGATAACGCTTCAAACAACACGGTCCCTATCCGGGCGACCGCTGAACGACTCTCCAAGGCAATTCTTCGAAAAATCTTCCTTGAAATTCCTTTCACAAACATTTTCGTTTTCTTTCATTTTCATGTTATGCACTTACTCCCATTCTAGGTGCCCTAAACAGCATACTTCGAATTTGATGGCATGATGCCAATCCCAACACATTCATGCTAATATATTCACATGCATATATATTAACATAATTAATTCAAACAAATCATGTTATTAAATTCACATCAATAACACCAAAATTAGCTCACATGGGCTAATTAGCAAACACAAACAATTCATTTTGAATCACTTACAACACACATTTCACACCAAGAAAATCTTGTCACTATTCATGTGAACAGTGAAACCCTCGGGTTGGCAGCAATTCGGGGCCTAACAATAGGATTTTCTCCACTTTCGGTTCATAACTTTGAGAGACCGAAAACATGGCTAATCCAAGCGCCGGAACATCTGACCATTTACATGGCTCTTGTCAAAGGCCTGAGTAGGAAAAAGATCCACCACCTCCTCTTGGAGTTCAGGAACTCCACCAAATCGGTGTCCTTAGTGGCTTCCCTCGCCGCATAAGATCAACTTTGTTTGTGCTCAGTCGAGAAGCCAGAAGCCGGTCGAGCGACTTACATAAAGTACAGGGACCTCATCTCATTTCGACCTACACTTTTGTTTTAACAATTCCAATAATTCCCAATGTGTCCCTTTTCTTGATTTTTGACACTTTGCACAATCTCGGTCATTCATTTCCATCATCTCTCTAATCATGAAACATGTGTCACATGAGTACATGTAGTAGGTGACTTTTGTCATATCACATGTCTTTTAAAAGTCGTTTTACTGCACCCGACACCCGGTGCCTCGAAAAACGTAAAATCCCGACTGTCTCGAAATTCGACGAACTTCGACGTGGTAGTTAGATTTCGCAAGACGATTCAGCCAGGTGATCATTCATCATCAGAGATGAAAATTTTCGAGGTTTGACCGGAAATATCATTTGCCTTTTCGAGAAAGTGGATTTTCTCGGGGTTTCTAATAACACCACAAAAATTCCAATATATTCATTTATTTCAATTTTCACTACAAACTCTCATGATCCAAGGTATGAATTTAATATAGAATTCATACTTTTCTTTATTAATACAAATTATAAAATATAGATAAGAAGAATAACGAAATAATGAAAAATAGAGCTAGAGTATTTAAAAAAATAGTTTATAATCTAATTTATTTAAATGGAACATAAGATTTATCATAATATTTAAATGAAACCTAAAAATATATTATTTTCTAAGATTATGTAAATTTATAAGCTATCAACCTATTACGAAATTAATCCAAAATAAATATTTTTAAAGCTAAATTGAAATAAACACATCTTACAAAATTACAATCAAATTATCCAAAGTAAATATTTAAATATAATATTACTAAAATTTGGAGGTCTCAGCAGGCAGAGCCCGATCAAGTTAGGCAGAACCGGGTTCAGTAGGGCCGAAAATTTAATTTTAAGGCCGCGATATTACGGACTTTATCTTGGGCCAGTACGGCGGACCCGGTGGCGATGAATGGGCGAGAGATGGTAGACGGGCCAGAATGGTGAGCTCGGCAGACCCAGTGTGACTGACAGACCCAGTAGGGCAATTTAATTTTTAAGGCCCGCGTGGCGCGGGCTTTATCTTTGGACCCGGGCGCAGCCGGGGAGCGAGGGTGGCGACGAATAGGCGAGATGGCTGGCCGGCGGACGGAAGGATGGCAGGCTCGACGGGCCCCCAGTGCGAGGCTTTGACAGGCCCGAGTGCGAGCCGCGGGTGTCCCCAAGCGGTCATATGTGGATTGGCTGCCTCCCTCCACTCCCCCTTGCAACGGTCACATGGCCAGTTTGCACACCTCTTTTCTTTTTCTTTTTTTCCTGTTTTTCTCTATAAATACACCACATATTCTGTAATTTTCATCAACTATCTCTTAATTTTTCATACTCTCCAAATTCACTTCATTTCACAATTTGCTCTCATATTCTTTAATACTTCATTTTTCTTCAATTGCTCTTCATATACATGATATTGGTGGTGCAAATCAAGCATTGGTGACTCCAATAGTTCGGTTACAAGAATTTCAACTTGATCTTCAAATTTGAGTAATATTTCTCCATCTCTACTTTTTCTTATTTGTTTCATTTTATTTTTGATTCATTTATTTTATTTTTTTAGTATAATATTTTGTGTATTTTAATATGGATAGTCATGCTGCACTCTTATTACAATTATGTACATCCATTAAGCAAAAAACTTAGTTCAAATTTATGTAATTTTTTGATAGAATAAAAATAATTTTAGAAAATAATAAAGAAATAAAATAATCATAAATTTGTATAAAAGCTTCTTGAGTGAAATTGGATCAAGAGTCGCACAAGTCATTTAAAAGACACAATGAACAATGTAAAATTAAGAATAATGTAGATATTATAAATTATATGCAATTAGGTAGAAGATGAATGTGGAAATTTAATAATTTTAACATGATGAGTGCCTTGTCGTAAAAGGGAATGGTTGATTACATGTAAAATTTGAGCAGCTTTTAATATGATGGAAGCGTGATTATTGAAACAATTCAAACATTGATTAATCAATTCAAAGGATTTAATTAAAATCTTGTTAAAAGAGATATTATAAAAAAATTTCAAACGAGCAGAAAATTTAAAACAATATTTTACAAATTTTGAAGGAAAATTTTATTTAACGTCGATATTTGGGCATCTTTGTCGTAGAGGCTTTTTATATTCTTATCATTATATAGATAGTGAATGGATGTTAAATGAAAATATTCATTCAAACAATAAATACTCCACATAATGGTACAAATATATCAACTTTAATAAATGATAAAATTATATATTTAGGTATTCATGATAAAATATTTACAATAACATTAGATAATGCTTCAAATAATAATGTAGCAATGCAAAGATTAAAAAGATTTTGGCAAATAAACGATGATCATGCAAAATTATTTCACGTATGTTGTTGTGCACATATTTTAAATTGTTTGCATAAAATTAGAGACATGAATTATTTTTTGATTGTTACAAAATTGCAAATATGAAAAGAAAAAATATAAGTTTAGACATACCAACTAGATGGAATTCTACTTATAAGCTTTTACAAAATACTACCAAAATATAAAGTAGTACAATTATACAGTACAATTATCTAAGAATAATGATGTAGATGTTGATGTATTAAATGATTATGATTGGCGCATTCTGGGATACTTCTCACGAGATCTTTTGGAAATTTTGATACTTCAACAAATATTTTTTTGTAGTGTGTATTATCCAGCTTCACATCGGGTTATTATGCAAATAACTAGTATTTATAGTACTTCAAAATTATTTAAGTTATGAAATTTTTAATGATACAATTTTGCAATGATAGAAAAAATTAAAAAATATTGAGGAATACCTTTAATTTATTATATTGGTTTTAATTATGGACCCTAGATTAAAATTTGATGCTTTAGATGAATGGTTGATTATTTACAATGAAGATCAAATAAAAATTGAAGAAATTAAAAATAAAGTAATTAATTATTATATATTTTATATAATATTTGCAAAGAAAAATATGGTAATAATATTGGTTTGATAAAATCATCATCCACGACAAGCTCCTCATCTTTTATAAAAGCCCTTTAGAAATGTTCAAAAATGAAAAATGCAACAACTAGTTATAAATAATACATGAATGTGATAGATATCTGGTGTAGAAACAATTCCATTTGAAGATAATGAAGATTTTGATATTTTAGAATAGTGGAAAAACAACAAATTAAATGCCCGTTTATCTATTGCACGTGATGTATTAACCTTTTTGTGATGCAGGTGTATCGGCGCTTTTAGTGCGGATGGAAGAGTGGTTAGCAAAAGAGATGTAATTTGTCACCTCAAAGCAATCGAAGCGAGTAGTATGTTTAAGATTAGAGTTTAGCGGACAAGGGTGCATGATCATGTTCGAAGGCTGAACTAGTGGTTGTCTGAGAAAACTTACAAAAATATCAAGACATGAACGGATCCATGATAGTTCCCCGTCACCAAAAAATAGTGATTAAAATATTTCATTAAATGTATGTTGTATTTTTATTTTCTTATGGTTGAAAAATACAAATGATTGACAAATAAGTAGATTATCCTTTCAGTTGGGATATCTTTATTTTGTAGTGATGTAAAACTTTCGCATACATTTCTAAATATATTATATTTTATTAATAAAATTTTAAATGATGTATTTTATTTGAATTGTTTTTAAACTACTTTTTGTTAACTTTTGGTCTGAATTTAAAATAAAAACCTATGTGGAGGGGTTGGGCTTTTAGGCGGGCTTTTAAGTGGGCTTTTAGATGGGTAGGGATGGCAGTGGACCGGGGGAAAGCGGGTATTCGTCCAAACCCGCCCCGTTTGGACCGGGGATGGACTATACGTATTGGACGGTGGACGTATACGGGGATACCCGTATAAACCCGCGCGGGGATGGAGGCGGGGATGGACTTACTCTTACCCAGCCCCGCCCACTCATCAATTGCAGATTAAATAAATAAATAAATAAATATATATATATATATATATATATATATATATATATATATAAATACTCAAGCCCTAATTTATTCTGCTCAGTCGCCCACCTACTCTTAAAGCCCTCCCTGCCTCCATCTCTCTCTCTCGCACAGTGAAACACACACCCAGGCTACTTTGCCTCCTCCGACTCCTCACGATCGACCAAGCTCCTCGTTGATGTGCACTCTGAGGTGAGTTTCTCTCATTGATCTCCATCTTCCTATATTCTCTCCTTACGCCTTTTTTCCCCCTTGATTTTATATCTTTCTCTCTAATACATCCTTGAGTAGATCATTATAAGTAGAAAACATATATAGGTTTGTATTTGGGTATATATGGGTTTGGATTTTAGCTAGTTATATACGTTTGTATTTGGGTATATATATGTATTGTTGCCTATATAAAACAGATGATGGTATCAATGGGAGTCTTGGGCTTCAACAGGCAGAGACACCGTTCTCAGACTCACAGATTGGTATTTTTAAATTGCCAAACCAGTCTTGTGGGTTGTTCAAATAGTAATCCGCAAATCTTGAGAGTTTATGTGTTGTGTTGTAGATATAGAGATAGATGATGTATCAACCTCTCTTTCACAAATTTTTATTAATTTCACCAATAACTTTCCTCAAAAAATCCAACAAAAAAAAAACTTGACATCACAAAATACACGTGTGCATCATATATGGGCTTCTTATTGGTTTGTTTTTATTTATATATATTTCCTAGTCATTGATTAATTTGAATTGATAAAAAAGTATAAGGAAAGTTCAATTTTCTTCCTAATAAGCAAAGAAAGTTCATTGTCATGTCTTGTCTTGCTTGTAACATCGTTAACTACCGTTGTATCATGGGATGCCCAACAGGTGAGAAAGTTTGGGAAAAAAAACTATAAGAATAAGACATTCGAGTTTGTCACAGGATTTTTTCAATTTCTAAATTGAAGGATATCCACATTTTGAATTTTAAATGTTCAGGTTTACATATGAATAGGTCGATTTATTTCAAAATGCTCTGAATTTTTAAATCAATATTCTTGGTGTGTCTTACTGACTAAACAAAGTGGTGTTTGAGATTTGGAAATCACTAGGTGTTGATTAGAGTTTCTAGGTTCTTGTGGGTTGAGTTATTTATCAATTAAGCAAAATGGATAGATAGAAAATTTATAATAGTTCATCAGTTTGGATGTCTTATTTTAAGTATACTAAAAAGAATTGATAAAAGATGATTCTTTTATAAATTTAATTGAAGGGATTTAAATTGCGGAAAAATGCTTAGATCATGGATCTTTGTGAGGAGTTTGAGTGTATTCTTTATTTTTTCCACTACATGTTTTTTTATAATCAATATCTTCGACGATTTTGTTTCTATTGATGGTTAATGGATGATAACTTCTAATTAGTTAATCTTCTTTTCAAATGGGGTTGTGGCCAATTATCTCTCGCCTTTTTTCATATTCTACCATGTGATATCATCTCCGTACATTTAGATTGTCATATGTCAATACATAAATATTTATAAATTCAACATTTTTACATGTAGTTGATTACAAACAATGGAAGGAGAAGCAATGAGAAATATCCAGCTCCTGAAACCTGCAACACGGGTGAAAGTAGCAACTTCCAATCTCTGTGATGAAAATCAATCTACCAGCTCAACTCAATGACTCTTGGTAAAAGCAGATAGGCATAGATCAATTGTGTGGAATCATTTCAAGAGAAAAGCAGTTGATGGGAAGATAAAAATTTGAGTCTGATGAATGTAAGAAAATGCTTTGTTGGTGGTGCTAAAGAGTGGAACTAGTCACTTGCATGACCATCTTAAAAGTTGTCCGAGGAAAAAATATAAAAATTTGAAGCAATGTTTATTGGTATCAAACCAATTAAAGAAGGATACCGAGAAAACAATGGAGAACTGGCGATTTGTTCAAGATGAGGAGATGAGGGATCTTGCCAATATGATTGTATTGCATGAATATCCTCTTAGTATGGTTGAGCATCACGGGTTTCAAAAATATTGTCACACTCTTCAACCAATGTTCAAAATGGTATCCCGCAACACTCTCAAAAATGATATCAACCCCAGATTTACAAAGTAGAAAGGAGAAGACAATGAAGTTGTTGGAAAAAACAAAAGAGTAAGAGTTATATCACTACGGATGTGGACCTCAAACAATCAAGAAAGGGATACATGGCAATCACCACACACTTTATTGACAATTCTTGGACAGTGCAGGAGTCAGTTATAAGGTACTAACAATCTTTCATTGTTGCATGTGTTATTTATTATAAGGTAGTAATGATCTTCCATTAACATGTGTTATTTATTATCTTTAGATTTTTATATATGCCTTATCCACATACCAGAAGTGCTTGTGGAGTGTTTGATGGAGTGCTTTTAGTTGGAACCTTGATAGAAAGTTGATAACTTTGGCGTGGATAATTGTACTACTAATGATGCAATTGTGGCTATTTTGATCGATAAACTTCCATTTGGTTCATTAATATTGCATGGTCGGTTGTTCCATATCGTTGTTGTGCACATATTCTCAACTTAATTGTCAGATGGTTTGAATGTGATTGGAGATGGTATTGAAAAAATTCGTGATAGTGTTTATCTATTGGGCTGACATCTCGAGAGTGCAAAAATTTGAAGGCAGCTCATCAAATACATATTCCAGTAACGAAGCTTGCTCTTGATGTTAAGACTCGATGGAATTCTACTTTTCTCATGCTTCAAAATTAGTTTGATTTATAGAGATGTGTTTACGCTCGCAGAGATGTCGAGATTCTCATTACAAAGATTTGTCAGCGAAGATGATTGGAGGTGGCGAGAGATTTGTGAAATTTGGAATTGTTTCATCTACTTGACAAATTGTTTCGGTACTAAGTATCCTGCAATGTATACTTTCAACTATTTGTGGGATAGAGTAGAAATATCTAGTGGCTTCAAAGTCCCAAGACGTGATAAAAGATATGGCCTTGAATATGTTGGAAAAGAAGTTTAACAAATGTTAGGTGTGATTCATGGTGTTATGGGAATAGCCATTGTTTTAGATCCACGGTATAAGTTGAGAATTTTTTAGTATTACTATGAGAAAATGTATGGAGGTGTAGAAGCTTTAAATGAAGTGACGAGGATTAAGGAGCTTTGCTTGGAGGTTGGCGAATATGAAGCGAGGCAAGGAAATGATTATGAACCACAACCTTCTCCTTCCCCTCTTCAATCAAATATTGATTCCAACTCTCCATTAATTGATGATCTCTATAATTTTGATAAATTTATACAAACAAGAGACATAACAAAAGCACATGGGAGGTCTGAGTTAGATTGTTATTTAGAAGATGGTATGATGCCAAGAACTTCAGATTTTGATGTACTGTCTTTTTGGAAGACAAGTGGTCCCAAGTATCCCCTCCTCCAAATGATTGCTAAAGATCTTTTTGCTATTCCTGTTTCTACCGTTGCCTCGGAATCTGCTTTTAGCACAAGTGGGAGGGTGATCAGTCCACATCGCAATAGACTTCTTCCAACTACAGTAGAAGCTTTAATGTGCTCTCAAAGTTGGTTGTAATGTTGACAATTGATGAAATATTATTTGTATATACATCATAATGTGCATTATTTATGACTAATGCATTAATTTTTTTTTTTAGATTTCATCTCTTCACTTGAGCACGAGAACACAAATTATTGGAGGATCTTGATATTGATGATGAGGTATATCATTTTAGTTGAAAATTTCTCTTTGGAAGAATCTAATTATTTTTCTTTCTTTTAATGATATGGAAATTGTTGAAGAGTAGATTCTACCACCATAGGTAATTAAGGGATGATTGAGTTGGTGTGAAGCCGGTGTTAAGAGATGATTGAGTTGATTAAGATGATTTTACCACTATTATGTTGTTTGTGTTATGTTGAATTATATCAAATTGAAGTAGTATTTTGGACATTTGTTGTTTGTATTTTGTTTAAATATATTATCTTTGATATGTTGTGTTAGATTATTTAGAATGTTGTTGGATTATTTAAAATATTGAATTTATTTAGCTTGGACTTGGGCTTGGGCTTTGGGTTTGGGCTTAGGCTTGGGCTTGGGAAACGGGTACGGGGGAAGTGGGGATGGGGATGGGGATTAAAAATTTATCCGTGGACGGGGATGGAGATGAAAATTATACCCGCTAACGGGGGTGGACCGGGGATGGACGGAGTTTTTTTAAGCGGGTACGGGGATGGAGACTACACCCCCCGCCCCCGCTCCGGTCCACTACCATCCCTATAGACGGGCCTTTGGGCAGGCCTATAAATGGGCTTTTAGGCGGGCTTCTAAACGGGCTTCTGGGTGGGCCTCTGGGTGGGCTTCTGGACGGGCCTATGGGCAGGCTTCTGGGCGGGCTTTTGGGCGCGGGGCCAGACCTGAAATGAAGCCCGCGGCCGCCCACCCTTGACAGACTTGGGCCGGACCGAGCTCTCAGACCGGCCAGAGACTCTAAAGCCCATTAGGCGGCCAGAGCCCCCAGCTGAGCCTCGGGCCTTGGGCCTTTGGAGATCACTACAGTAAAGACTTAAAACACTTCTTAAAAATTATCCAAATCAATTTCTTTTGAATAAATTATCCAAATCAATTTGATTCTTCGACTACTCAAACAAATTCTTAAAAATTATCCAAATTTATAAAATTAAAATAAATTAATTTTGGGTGCATTTCTTATTTACATCTTATCTTCTCGAAGAAGTACTTTTAATAATAATTATTGGTGTTTGAAAAAGGTTATAAAAATAATTTAAAGCATATCAAAAAAAGCTTAAAAGAGTTTATACGGAAGCCTAAAAATCGATCATCTTAATAACAAAATTATCACTCTAACAAATTATGTAAAATATATAGGAAAAATAAATCTAAAAAAGTAGAAAACAAATTCCCAAAATATTATATAAAAAATAGGTAATTTAAAAAAATAGGAAAAAAGTATGACATATAATTAAAAAAATAGAAAGATTTTCTATTGATGATGGAAAAAGAATGATATATATATATATATATATATATATATATATATATATATATATATATATATATATATATATATATATATATATCTGTTAAATAAATATTTTAAAAAGCTAAAAGAGAAACACATCTTACAAAGTACAACAAAATTATCAAAATAAATATTTAAAATATAATATTACCAAAGACTTAAAGCACTTCTTAAAAATTATCCAAATCAATTTCTTTTGAATAAATTATCAAATCAATTAGGTTATTCAAACCAATCAAACAAATTCTTAAAAAATTATCCAAATTTATAAAATTAAAATTAATTAATTTGATTAGAATTCCAAAATCCAATGCTAAAAAATAGAATAAAAATTTTAAAAATAATATTTATTCTCGGTGTTCGATTTATCACAGAGACCCTAATACGATTAAAGCAAAAGAAAGTAACTTTTTATAGCTAAACATTTTCTTTAAACTGGCTTAAGATATAATTCAATTAAAAATATTATTTCTTTTTATCATACAAAAAACCTTCTGTTCGAAACCGAATGTTGAACAGAATTAAAAAATAATAATAATTGAATAAACTATTCTTTCTCAAACTGAATCTAAAGAAAGATTTTGTTTTTTAAAGAAAAAAAATTCTTAACCGAAATCACACTTGCTTTACGAAGCAGTCAAAGAAATTGATTTTTTTTTTTGAATTCTTATCGTGGTAGAATTAGGAAGTCATGGCGATCCCAAAGATTTTGAGGCCCAAGCGATTACGGTAGTTGTGTGGACATTAATGGTCATGGCGATTTTGATTGGTTGAAAGAATGGAAAAAATAGGTACCACGTCGAGCTTGAGTATAATCGTGTTTTGAGTATAATTGTGATGACTAAAAACAATAAATGAGTCATATTCGTGTCTAA
Organism: Tetrastigma voinierianum; assembly: GCA_016808115.1. Lineage (NCBI taxonomy): Eukaryota > Viridiplantae > Streptophyta > Magnoliopsida > Vitales > Vitaceae > Tetrastigma > Tetrastigma voinierianum. The sequence goes on from JAEQBH010003791.1 coordinate 25,173, forward strand.
CAATTTGATCTAGTCAACTTAGTTTAATTATTATATTAATTAATTAATCTATTTAATAAGTTATTTATGTTAAATATGGATTATTAATTATAATTCCTATTAATTTAAATAATAAAATAATAAACATGTTAAATTAAATAATCAAATTAAATAGGTCATATTCGTATTGACCTGCCTAACACAAATAATAAATGAGTTGGGTTTGAGTTAGCGAATGTTGTTATGTTTATTATCTGTGTTGGGTTTGAGTTGACGAATATTGACACGACACGAATATAACTAATCGACACGAATTGTCACCACTACCATTTTACCATTTTTTGAGGAATTGAATCAAATATAGTCGTAATTAATAATATTAGGTGATCGTAATTAATTAAGTCAATTTAAAGATAATACAATTAATTAAAGCAAGTAAAAAATCTAAAGAAATTATATATAACAAGAAGAGTAACTCTTAATATCTTAAAAAAAAAATTTATAATAACATATGTTTATTTTTAAACATGATTATCACATGTTTATTTTTAAATATGATTATCAATATATTGAAGTGAAAAAAGGTGACAAAGTACAGAAAGAAAGAAATAAATAAATAACAATGTATTTAGATACAAATTTTTTTAACTAATGTAAATAATGTACTTAAATTCAAAGAGAAATATCGTTAAATACAAACTTAGGAATAATCCAAATTGGTGACGGCATCAACCTCTGGGAATGCTTGAGTGAATAATGTCTTGTGATAGATCCATCATTTAAATCGCACACTCCGATATCAGTAGGGCCTCCATGTAAATAATATAAGTCAAAATAATCATCACAAAAGTATATAGAATTTGGTTGACATCCTATGAAATCAGAAGGTTTGATAGAAGTTGAATGATTGTCTCCCAAAAACAAAGAAACGTCTCCGAGGCAATCCACCTTAATCCATTTTGGAATCTCTAAACAATCTGAATGTACCAACTTGTAAATCATAAATCTCAATGTCGTCACATTGCCATAATCACCTTCTTCATTCTCAGCTATCCTAATAACTCGTAAGATATCACCATTGGGAGATTCTACTAAATATGGCTTGTGATTGATACCCCGGTTAAGATTATCTATGTCGGGTAGAGTAATGCATTTTATTTTGTTCAGATTGCCACTTACGTCAATGGATAAAAGAACACCAAGTTTGTCTAACACATAAAATATCCCATTGGTGCAAATAATATCAGCCATATGCCATAACCCTCTTTTACGATACCCGATTGTGTATATGGCATAAGTGGTTTTAAAGAAATCACAAGCATCTTTGTCAATGTATGTCCAGTTTTTATCACCAAATTTAATGAACGCTAGTCTCCGTTTCAAACCATATATGACCATGAGTACAAAATCTCCATTCACATTTGGATCGGCCGATAATACACCCCATAGTCGCTTTGGTGTAATCTTGGAGCGCGAAATTCTTCGTCTTCTTCAACATTTGATTCAATTTCTTCTTTTTGCTCTTCTTCCTACTCTGCTTCTTCTTCGCTATTTTCCTCTAATTCTAACTCTCCGTCTGATTCTAGTTTTTCATATTCGATGTCTTCTTTATCACATTCTTCTCGCATCCGCTTTACATACTCAAACCTTTCAAGATGAGGAAGGGCTGACATATCATCGAATTCATCCTGATAGCGTTTTTAAATAATAATCTTTTGAGGGGAGGAAGGTGAATAGATTTTCCCGAGAAAGGATTGAAGAGTGTTACCTGGAAGGAATCGTCAACAAAAATCAACCAGCCGTGAGAATATCCGCTAGTTCTGATATTGTAAGGTATCTTCAACTAAAACTCATGGAGGCTTTTCCGAGTGACATCATATAAACAACGGCAATCAAAGCTATTATCGGCGATAGGGACGAGAAGAAAATGGAGTTGTTGTTGGTGAGGACGATCGTGTTTGTGGTTTTTACGCACATGCTGAAAATTATCAAAAGCCACAGACTGCCAATGCTTAAAGACTGCACTGAATCTGATACAATCGGCCATGGGAATAAGATTATCCAATATTGTATCGAGAAGGTTCTTGGGAAGTCATGCCCACTTTGAAGATTTTGAGGGCAAAGCCATTATTGCTAGTTCTGCGACGACGAAGAAGGGAAGAAGGAAGATGAAATATAGGTTGTTGATGTGAGAGGAGAAAACCTGGTGTAATCTAACTAAATTTAGAGTTTGATTTTTATTTTATTTTGAAACTCTATTTGTGTGGACATGTATGTATGGGTTTATCTTTTCACGTTTATTGTTTAAAGGAAGGCATGACGTGAGGATATGAGTTTACTAAAATGTATTAAAGTGATAAAAACTTTGATATATATATATATATATATATGATCATTGAATAGTGAAAAATAACATTTTGATTCAATGATGCAGTTTTTTTAAAAACATTACTCAATTTTAATCTTTATAAATTAAAAATATTTTTATAATTACAATAAAATGTAATATCAAAAATATTTTGAATAGAAAAATTAAGGAAGATATTGCAAATTTGTACTAAAAATTTAATTTAATAGATTTTCTAAAAAAATCAAATATTTGTTATTATTTATTAAATTAATTATTATTTTTAAAATTTAAAAATAAAAAATGACAAAGTGTCTAAAAAATAAAACCATGTTTTTTGAACATTTATTTTAGATCGAATATTCCTAATTGTACCCTAGGATTTGTGTGGATAATGTCGGGCCATCCATGCCTTGTCTCTTTGCCACCTCAAGTCACATCCCATGTACATGAAAAGGATTTTATTCTTTATTAAATTTTTCTTTTTTCTTTTTTATTTTTCTTGTACTCCTTCGAATTAATATTCAAATACTATGTATTTTCATTTTCATAACAATTTAAAATAGAGTCCATTTGATAGTAAATTTAAGAAAGCACTTTCACTTTTAATTAGAATAGTGTAATTAGAAAAAGTTATTTAATAAAATTTACTAAATATTATAAATATGAAAAATCATGGACATTAAAAATCATTTATACATTTTCGATTTTTTTTTTTTTTTACTTTTTATGGGGCAACAATAAACTTTTTATGGGACATTAAAAAAAGGTTTTTAGGCTTTACAATAGACCTTTCTTGGTCTTAAGTCTTCCTTGCTTATCTACCGATGTTCCTTTCCAAATAGTATTTTGATATTAATGCTAAAAACTTTTCAAATAAAATATTTTTATAAATATATTATTAAACACCTCCATACAGTTGAGCAGCAAAAACACTAGAGTAGTTTTAGTTTCTAAAATACTAAAGAAAAAAAATACAAGAAGATTATTTTATCATATTTAATTGTCTAATGAAAAAATTAGGTGGTGTTTGGTTCTTAGAAATACTAAGGAAGAAAAATGCTTAGAAAAATAATTTTTCGATTGTTTGATTATCTGCTAAAAGAATTTCAAGAAAATCAATTTAAATAAAATTAATTATAAATTAAAGTATTTAAAAATATTTAATCTTTATATTAATGAGCTTAAATAAATAAAATTGATTTGAGGTAACCAAAATACAAAATTATACCAAAAATTTAATCTATTTTTTATGTTCCTTCATTTTTCTTTTACTTTTCCTTCATATTTTATTTCCTTTTTATTTTTCCTCAAATTTTCCGACAACCAAACATAGCCTAAAGAAATCAAATATAATAGATTTGTTAAACTTACCAATTCTTGAATTATTTAAATCTAAAACTAACAAATTATGTTTGAAATAGTAAGTAAAAATAATATGTGAGATTCAACTTTTTTTTTTTTTCCTTCATATTTTATTTCTCTTACATTTTTTGGAAACCAAACATAATCTAGGTAAATTCCAGGACAAATTACTTAAATGGTTTAATAATAATTAGATTTTACTTTGAATTAGTCTAGGTAAATTCAAGGACAAATTACTGAATTAAATTTTACTTTGAACTAAAACATATGACTTCAAATCTTAATATAAATAATTTTTTTCCTAAAATTTAAGGAGGGCATTTGCCCCCTAAGCCTATTCGAGGTCCGCCCCTGACTCCATGAATCAATAAAAACATGGCATTTGAGTGTGAATAACCAACATATTTTAATGACAACAAATAGATTATCATAGATTTATAAAATGTTTTATAGTTCATTTAAAGGCATCCTTCTTTTCAAATCATATATTGAAAATCTAGATAAAATATAATTTTTAAGTGATTAATGTTGGTTGTCACTTGTCATGCTTTATCTCGATTGGTAAAACGTGCAAAATTAAAAAAAAAAACGTGACATTTATTATAACAAAGTATTTGGGTGTCAAAAAAAATGTTGGTGACACTTAAGGCTTTACTCAAATAGTAAAAGGGGCATGGGGATGTCCCACTCTCAAATTCCTATAAAAACATAATACCATAATGTTAATTTATGTAAAGTTAATAGAAGTAAAAAAAAAAAAAGAAGGGTTAATGTTGGTTCTAAAAAATATTCAAAAATAATTTCTCATAAAAATATTATAAAAGAAAATTAAATATAACTAGAATTAACTTTAAACTTATATATTTAAAATTATTTAATTTTACATAGAAAAATTAAAATAATAATTTTGAATTTTATTTTTCAATTTTTTCTCTTACATTTTCTTTCCACAAATTTTCTAAAACCAAGAAACATATAGCTTAAAGCCTCTCGAGTCTTCCCTTGCTAATCCATCTAGTGAGCCCATCTAGTGATAAACAAAAACGAAGTGATGAGGTCCTGAACAAGTGAAAGGCTGACAACCCATCTAGTGAGCCAAGCTCAAATTCTCAAAGGCCCAAAGGCCCAAAGGACAAAATCATCGACGTACCTTGAACCCAACTGGATAGCCAGGCCAGTTTAAACCACCATTTTTATTATTGATGGATTAAATTGAAACTGATTGAAAGTTTTCAACCATAACTCAAATTTGGATTTGGATTGAATTGAGATTGGACGAGGGTTGGGTAATTGAGATCAACCCAAACCGGATTTAGTTATAACGTATATTATCCTATATAATAATAGTCAACAGTAAAACATTTCCTTTTATCTTTATGTTGCTCCCTTTTTTTTTTTTTTTTGAATATCGCAAATTTGTTGAATTACCTGATTTTTCAAGTCTATCCCAAAAATATTTTAAAACTATTATAAATTTATTTGAATTAACCCTCAATCCAACGATTCCAACCAACCCAAAAAAGTTGTAGTCTACTTCAACCCATGACTAAGGATACCCACAGCTATTCGGGTATTCAAAGTTAGTTGGAATTCAAGGATCTATGGTATATTTGAAAATGTGTTAATAGTTTTCTAGTTTTGTTAAGTCTGAAAATCTAGTTAGAAATTAAGAATTTTTACCTTCGTATTTTCAAATGCTTATTAAGAATATTTTTTATATATATAATATTTTAATTTTCTTCAAGCATATGTTTTACTATTAACTTTGAATCTTCACGTTATCATACAAGTTTTAACATTTTTTGATTATATGTAATGCATCGATAATAATGCTAACCTGAATCAATAAATTTATCTTTTTTTAAAAAAAATATATATGTCCTTCAATATAGCAAGCCGTCTCTTTTTCTTAAGAACAAATGATAAGATCATTTTAGAGCACACAAAACATTTCTTTACGAATTCAGACGTAAGAAACTTTGTAATTCTGAAATGAATCAATGGACAAACCGATTATGAGGTCATTATCAATATAAATATTTATCTCCGATTATGTGGTCTAGATTAGTACCATATAACGACTCACTCTAAGTCCCGCATGGCTAAATTAAGGATAGGCATGTGGGTCTATAACCATTACGCTCCCTCCCTTGACAGCTAACTTTTAAAGGTGAGCAACACCCTAATGGTTGTAATAGTAGTATCAAAGTGGTTTGTTCATTGGAGATGATGGCCTTCAGCCCAAAATTGTGGGAGTGCTACTACCCACAAAAGGATTGTGAGGTCCACAAAGTCACCAGCCATTTGTCATGGATGTCAGTTCTAAAAGAGGGATGGATTGTAACGACCCGAACTAAGTCTCACATCGCTAAATTAAGGATTGGCATGTGGGTTTAAAACCATTGGGCTCCCTTCTTTTGAGGACTATCTTTTAAGGATGAGTTATAGCAAAGTGGTTGTAACATACCACAAAACTGGACAACAAATATCTTTCTTTCTTTTTTTTTTATTTTGTTCTTGAAAAAAATGATGTTGAACACTACTTCCAAGCTATTGTGTACTCGCACAATTTCCTAATTGTTCTAGCAATTCCACTATTTTGTATTGTTCTCCTAGCTTTAAGGAAAAGGAAAAGGAAAAGAAGAAAATCAAGAAAGAGCACACTTAATTCTTATATAGGCAAGCTAGGCAAAAAAAAGAAAATATCATCATAATAAAAATAAAAATAAAAAAATAGAGAGAACATAAAATGGAAATTATCAACACTTTTAAGAAGGTTGAAAAAACATCCTGATTGAACTCTCCACAGTAGCCTGAGATTTTTAATAATGATATCAAATGCCTATTATGTAAAAGGAACAACAGGCAAAGAAACAATAAAATAAACAAATGAAAAACCTGAACGTAATAAAAATAAAGTAACCAGCCTCCATGTGAACATGACAATAAAAGACAACAAAATGAATGTTCAAACGGTCTAATTTGTCAATGGCTAAATCCAGAATTGACAATAATCAGATGATGATCAATGTTTCAGTTTTCCTGTCTAGATTTTGCTCTTACATGAACCTTACCCTATTCAAGAAATTCAAACAGAGAAGGAATAGCCGTCAACTTATTCTAGGACCTCTCCTCGTCTGATTGCGCATTTGGGGGTCCTGGGACAGAATCCACACAAAGAACTCCTCGACTGGAACAAAATAAAGCATTACCAATATCCTTTCAAGATCATGAAAAGGGTAAGCTTGTATTCTCAATTTAGTATGGCTTCAGTTACATAGATATATATATATATATATATATATATATATTAATCTAAAAAACTCCTTTTTTTTTTTTGGAACTCCTCTTGAATTGTTTAGCCATTCCATTTAGATACAAGAATAATGTGGCTTCCCAGAAGGAGAATTTGCATTGAGGGAAAGAAAATGGGAGAGAGATGCAATTTTGAATTACCAATATCGTCTTGCTCCGGAGAATCAAGCAAAATGTCTGAATCAGAAGCCAGAAAGGGAGAACCAGGGTAGTTTCCCAAAGCTCCTAGATCTGCAAACAATTTTACAACAAAACATCAAAACACGAGGTTACTCAGAATAGATTACAAAATAATCCATGCAGCTTACCTATAAATAATAATAATAATAATAATCCATGCAGCAGTAGTGGTACACTGTATACCTACTCATGCCAGATTTAGCATAAGTTTTTTCTTTAAAAGTGTTTTTGGGAGAGTTACATATCAAGTGCTTCTCCAAAAAGCATTATACATCAATAAGTAAGTCTTCAACATCGTAAAAATGTTCTCTGAGTTTTTTAACACTTTTATTTTTCTTCAAAAAATGTTTGTTATACTGGAAGAAAGTAATTCCAAACAAACTATATATTAACTATTTCTACGTGTAGGATATCAAGATCGAGTTATTTGTCTCATTATAATAAAAGCACAGGAGTGACAGTAAAAGCTTGAGAATGGAATTTACTTTAGCAACAAGAAGCAAAGTAGGTAGCTGTTAAACATTTTTCCAAGAATTCATATGATAAATATGGGTACAACAAATATGGACCTACTATTTTTGCTAAAGCTCAATTTTTTTCTCCTAAAGGACTAGTTTGCTTCTAAATGAAATCCATTGATTCTCAATGGTAAACTCATTTTTCTTTATTGTTGCATGTATACTTGTTAATAGTCCACTTATCTGTATGTCCGGCGATTTAGAAAACACATATAACTAATGCATTAAAATATTTGCCCCAAGTAATTTTCCGGAAGAATGATCTAGATACATAAACTAACAAGGAGAGATACACAAAGTTAATGGATATATAATTGTTTCACACAAGGGTAAAAATGATGCAACATTAGTAACGAGTAACATAAGTCACATTGCACAAGCATGTAACAGAATATCATATGGTAGTTTCCATTAAGAACAAACAAAAAATTACCTCCTAAGTTTGATAAATCTGCTGTCAAATCTGAAGACTGAAACTCCATGGAATCGAAGACAGATCTGAGGGAATCTCTAGAATTCCCAGCCCCACCATCTGGAGGAAGCTGCAATCCTACTGAACTGGCCACTTCAGATGTAAATGCTGTCTCAAGTGCTGATGCCTCAACTCCCATTCCTGATATATCTGATGCAGTGAAGGGGAAATGGCCACTTGATGCAACCGAAGTAGGACAACAGGCATCTCTGACATGGATGACATGGCACTGCTTGGTGGAATAACAGGTGCTACATCTGGTGTGCTGGTTTCCCTCACCATACTTTAAAAATGAAAAAATAACCAACTGCCATTAGCAGAATTTCAATAAACCAAAACATAAAACATGTTAAGTACACCCACGATTACTTTTCTCCATTAGCAACATTTTGAAATGGACTAGCCGATGTCTCCATAGGATGCAGTTTACAAAGAAGATAACATTGAACAAACAATAACATAGAAAGCATGTTTAAAAAAAAAGCTGTACAACTTCATGATTTCTCTAATTTCTTATGGAGAAAACCTTTTATCAGATCTTTCACCAAAGCTGCATGCTTGTGTTACTACCAAAAGGAACATAGGTCACCTGGAAGGGAGTCCTAAAGCAGTCGAATAAACACATCTCAAGTTTGCATCATTATTTCAATGTCCAGCTTAATTTATTCCTTAGCCCAGAAGATTAGTTTGTCCATTGATCTATCCTTGACTTTAATTTATTCATAACTTAGAAAGATTGATTAAGATTGATTTGTACATTGATCTATCGTTGACTGCAACAACTTAGACATACAAATGAGCACTACTCTTTGCATAGACATTTACAAGCACAAAAGGAATCATGGTTATTTATGATATTAGTGATGCAGTTGTTAATTGAATGTGGTCACATGCTAGAGGATGAAGATATATGTATATCAAGAGAATTGGTAGAGCACCAAGCTTTCCCTCTTTCAATCCTCAATTCTCAAGATCCAAAGGGTAAACACAAGTAAACTCATCTTTTGTTGCATCCATTATTATTTGAGCTTTTGCCAGTCTCTATGTCGGTATTTCATGCATGCCATTTGTAATCAGAGATGAATAGGGAAAAACTCATTATTTTTCATTAATCACATGCTACATATTTATATACAAGAGAATCCTAAATCTAATAGGAAAGAATATGAAGTTTCCTAATTGGTTTCTAACTCTACATATTTACATTACTATAACACCATTCTTGACTTCTAAGTAGTTAAGTGTTTAAATAAATACAGAATCTCTCTCTTATCCATCTTAAATAAGTAGTAATCATATGATTAATGCCCTGATTTTTTTTAATAGACTGTAAGTATTCCCCAAGCATTGCATGAGTTTTCCACTTTTATTATTCACAGCTGGATCAATAGAAATACATAATCAAAACAGACATGCGATGACAAGCATAAAAATGGAAAGATAAGGGAAGCCTTCGTAATTTTGGGGTCAAATATTGTTCATTCAGTGGGTACTCAGCACATAAGGTGAAGGATGGGTTTATTTCATAACACAGAATGGATGGAGGGGAAATTGAAGCAATTATAAAACTATCCTAAGGTCAAGATAGAAAATTTTCTCACTTGTTCCCAGAATTCATCCGCATAGGGTGGAAATTGCCTGGTGCAGGGACTCCATTCACAACATGGCAGCTGGATATTCCACAACCCATGGAATCAATATGCGGTTGACCAGGAGCCGGGATAGGAGGTTGTTGAAGAACAGGATATCCAATTGGTAAGTTGTTGACTGCACCAAATACAAGCAGTCTTGAATGGTAATGATAAAACAATGATACCAAAATGCTAATAATCATTTTGCATTAGTGATCATCACAAAGAGAGTTCAGCAATAAAACCAAAGAGCAACATATCCATAGTATAAGAGAGGTTTTATTGATATTCCATAGACTAAAGGATACACAATTCTATTTGACAAAAAGAAACATTGAACCTGATGTTAACTTCTCAAACAGTAAAGAGGACTGATATTACAAATTTTCCTCAAAATAACCACAAACCAAAGGTATTTTGAATTGGAGAAAACAAGTGCAAACTTTTAGAAATAATGTTGAGGATTTTGAGAAATGAACCATATTTGGAATTGAAGGCAACATGTGCAAACTTTTAGGACCAATATAGCTGAGTTGAATATGAACACTATATTTGAAAATCACCACCAGCTGGCCTGCATAAGTGCACGAAACACTTTATCCAGTCCATAGCTTTCCACAACTTATAAGCACTCTATCTCATGAGACATGGAGCATCATGCCTTACCATCATCCCTTGCATCAGCATGACTAATAAGCACCATATCTCATGAAACATGAAAGCATCCTCCCTACCATCTCTCACAAACTGGAAAAATATATTAGCATACAATGGACAACAATTTATAAGAGTATCCAACTCTGTTAGAGTAAATTTAACTCCTTTAGCAGTTAGAATGTTGGAAAGAGAGGTTGCTATTTGAACCTCAAATCCTCAATATGAAGTTCAGTAGTCATTACGGTTCACCTGTTGATAATTTTCATACATTTTTATAGGAAATTTGGTTCATGATTTTCCGTTTTTAATAGAGAAAATAGATTATATTTAAGAGAACAACCCCTAACAATAAAAGGGGTTCCCAGTGTGCACTAGTGGCATACAACAGGCTCAAAAATTATAGAAAGCATCTGCTAGCTCACTAGAAGACCTACTTATTTGCATTTAAGGCTATCTACACAATTAAGCTTTTGCAAGTAACTTTCAAATTAAACTCAATACATCGGTTAGTGCCTTTTTATGAATGTATGGAATGAAAATAGTTTATATAACAGTGCTCACAAGCATCGAAGGGTAGAGGTAATTTGAGCTTTTGCATGATTATAAATTGTAAAGTCAATACTTACCAGGCATGGGATGAATTCCATTCTGTATGGCGGCCAAAGGAACTTTTGGAGACACATGATAATTTGTGAGATGAGCCTGATGCTCAAGCAGATGATTAAACAAAATAATTTGTTTCTTCAATTTCAATCTTATGTAATAGGCCCTGAAAAAATCAGCATTTTCTTCTTCCAATTTCTGCCACACTGAGTTGACGGACATCAGAAAAAGAGCTTTGCCCAGGCATTATGAACAAATAAATATCACATTTATTAGGTGGCTATGCTATCTAAAAGACAAATTTATGCTTGATAAGGAAACAAAAGATAAACTTCTTATCACATCAAATTTAGTTTTTCAAGACGTCAGACAATATCAATATTTTTTATCACATCAATTGTTTCTCCACTTTTATACAATATTTGGATCAATTTCATCCAAACTCTCTAATAATGGGAAACCAGCCACTAGTCATAACGCAATAAGATACGAAGAGTCCTATCACAGTCAGATGCAATGCAACTCCACCTGGTTGGAAAGTGCTTGCCCTCCTATGCAAGAGTGAGGAAGAAAAGATTCTTGAACCATTAGTTTAATATGAACTTGTTTCATTAGCATAAAATAAAGGAGATAACAAACAGAACTACTTACAAGAGCAGAAATTTAAAAGAAGAGGGCATAATAGTAACAAATTAACATGATAATGCATGTGGATGTTAATGATTTGGGACTTTACATTAAAGCTTGTCAATGCCTACCTAAAGTTGTAAATCCAGGATCTATCCTTGCACGACTCAAGAGGGTCTTCACCACTTCATCCCTGTTCATATACAACTGTAGACACCGTTCTATCAGATTCTGGACCTGGAGGAAAGATTGCAGAACTTATGAAGCCTGATCTAAGAAACTGATTTGTCAAGATCCCTTTAGGAGATCAATACCAAAAAACACAAAACAAAACAAAACAAAAAAATCCATAAGTAGAAAGCACAGAATGTCTTACAAGTTCAATATCTTCACGTGAAACTTTCCTACCATCATTGCTTGAAATGCATATTGAACCTGAGTCTGCCACAGGAGCCTCTGTTGTGTTGTTCTGGTGGTCACTTTGGGACTCATGCGAAACTTGAGTTGAAGACTGTATTTCTTGTGCACTCTGTGAATCCTATGGAAGGTTTCTTTGAGTTGGTCAAGAATGACAAATGCAGATCAACAAATTATTCTTAGAAAAGGTCCTAAGAAAATTATGCTATGAATTTTACCATAACTGAGATCGACAACCAAGCCTCTTGGGAGTTTTCTTTTCCCATCCTTTTTAACCAAGGGCCCAAACAAACTACTATAGTTTCAGGGATTATGAAATCTGTTTGCAACAAATGCTAATATACCTAATAACATCATGCGTGTATAAATATTATGGCCTGATGATACTCTTAAAAATGTTGTGGACGTGAAGATAATGTTCCAACTTGACAACATTGCTTTAGTTCATTCATCAAGTGATTGGATCTAGACTAAATAAGTAAGTGACTCCTTAAAACCCAATCATGTGAGAAATTTAGAATAAAAATTTATACAGAAGAATGAAAAATATCAGTTAGCAGTAGAACCTGTAAGGTCTTCATTACATCTCAACACAAGTTGAACTCATCTCTCAGTTTAGCTTAGGTATCTCCCAGCTGCAGCTAAGGTTGTCTGTTCACCAAGCTCAAAAGTTTGCATTTAAATCTCCAATACTCATAAAAAGTTGAGATAGTTTTCACCTGGAAATAAATGAATTATAAATTAATAGGGCACCATCAAAGGAGAAACACATGGAAAAGCAAAATATGCAAGTATAAATTATAAATAGCAAATTGCAATCATCATAAAACTGAAACATAGAAGAACAAAAATAATTTTAAGACTAAAATAAAAGACAACTTCAAAGACGATGCATTTCAAAACACCAACCGGAGTGAAGGAAATCAGATATCATTTTTTTTATAATCCTCATCGGAATTCTCTTTATGAGAACCAAATAAAAGTATAAGCAACTCAAAGCCTTTTTCATTTATCTACAACATCCAGCATGAGATGCATGGTTCCTCCATCTATTAGAAAAATGCTTCAAAAGTTTGGAGATAGGTAGATAAAGTGGGAGAGTTGAGCATTTAAACATGAAGGCAAAAGAGATTGCAATATGTGGGGAGGTGATATCTTGGAAAAAGGGCTATTTAACTGACATCCTGTTATTAGCACATCCAAGAGTGAGGTCATTCATACTGGGTAGCTCATACAATGAAATGTTTTCTGCCCAGCAAGATCAACTAACAAGGCTCACGCATGTCAGATAAGAGTCAATTGTCAAGACTATAATTATCTCCTCCATCACAAATAACAATACTATTTCAAGATGAAGATCAATTATTTGCATCAAATCCAAGTTGCATAATAATGTCTGATAACAATAATTAAATGGAAATCCTACTGTACTAAAAAATTTAAGCAATACAATAAATACCATAGTGCTAAACCCCAATTCAACAATGAACCATTGGTATCATAAAAATCACAAAGGTAGTTAATAAGATGAGTAAAACAATCAGGCCTATGAAATGAATATCTAATAGCTTTTTAAAGGAACAAATCGAGTATTTGAAATTTTTAACAAATTCAAGTGAATTAAAAAAAATTAACAAATTCAGACACTAATTGCCGATCTACCAAATCAATCACTCTCACATGCACACAAGAACAACCGATTCACTTTATGATGAATGAAACATTTCAAGTTTATGAAAGTAATACTTCCAAAGCTTTTAAGTAAAGTAAGTTTAGAGATTTTAACAAATTCAGACACTAATAAACCAAACGATTCCTTATTACCAATCAATCATTATTACATGCTACACAATAATCACCAATCCAACACACCCTATGGTTCATCAACAGTGAAAGGCAATAATTTAGCAAATAAACAATTAGAAATCTATTAAATAATTAACATTCCAATATCCCAGTTTCCAAGCACCTTCTCAAGATAACATCTCGCACTAGTTTCAAATGTTAGCCAGAGATATGCTGCCTGAAGAGCCTACCTAACTTTTTGCTGCCTGGGAAAACTAAGGAAGATAAAATATAGTATAATATAATTTCTGTGTTATTGCGCTTACAATTTTTCAATAGTTGTCCCGACTAATGCAACCATTTCTATTGGTGTCGGTTGAGTGGAAGATGTTAAGAAATTTCTCGGTTGATTGTTTGCTAATAAATCGGGCAAAAAAGAAAGAAAGAAAATAAATAAATTAGTTTTAACGCTGTTTTGACTCCACTAAACAATTGACTCCACTCAGCTAAATAGTCGCACTAGGCTCAGATAGTCAAGGTTTTTACTTGCACGTCTCTCAGAAAAACAGGAGTGGATTCCAAATTCCAAATTCCAAATCTTCAATTGCTTCCGTTTTCTCAGCAAACAAGCGGCGCCTAAAATTAAAACATCAAGCGAAAACAAGAATTAATAGCAATTTACCTCTCACTGTGTTTCCGAAAATCTCCACAACCACACTTCGTTGTGAAGGATTCCAAAACCCTAGTCCTCCAGAACTTCGGATTCAAAAATAGGTATTAACAATAAATGCACATCTTCCGAAAATCTAGAAAATAACACAAATTCGAAGCTCAAAACATCGACTAAAACTACAAATCGAAGAACCGAAAATGAGCATGAAAGCTATAAGTATAGCATTTAGGTTTCGGCAGTATTTTGCAGGAAATCTGGAGATTCATACATAAAACCAAGCAGGAAAAAAGTGGAGATTTCGATTCGGAAGCGTTTGAGTTAAGATCAGAAGCGAAAATTTGGATGACTCGAGAGAAATTTGAGTGAAATGGTGGAAAATTCTTCTCTACGCGTCGTGAGATTTGGTGTGACGAAGTGGTGAGAAGCTGAAGAAAAAAACTGAGAGATAAAAATCTCACCAAACACACGCCTTCATTGTTTTTTGGCCTTTATACTTCTTTATTTTCTCGTAATATGAAAATGAAGGAAAATGAGGTCGTTAAGGACATGTTTGGGTCGTCCCCGGACAATGATTTTTCTAAATTGATGAAGGTCCCATTTTGCCAGCTTTTTTATTGCTTAAATGCCCTTTTCAATAAAGTTTATACTGTCTGGTTCATTTCAACATAAATTTTATACTCTTATTTTAAATTTCATATTTAATTATTTATACGAAAATATATATATATATATATTTATCTTTTCAAAGGTAAAACTGTCCTTTTATCATCTTGTCGTTATGAAATGGAAATATCAAGAGTGCGTTCAATTTATTTAAAATTATGAGCAAAGGCTTTAAAAACAAAGGCGAGCATGATTTAAAAAATGTCCAAATCGTCTTGGGGTATGACGATGGATCTTGGATCTGTGTTGTTTATCAAGGTCGTAAATAAGGTTTGTTAGATTATTTATCAAATATTTTACATTTTTTATTAAACACTTTTGGAATCGTGACAGCCTTGGATTCCAAGTTTTGTTACGTAATTTTTGAATAAATTAAAATAAATACTTTAAATATATAGTTTCCCAAAATAAAATTTGAAAAAAAAAATTAGGATCATTTTTTTGCTTCCAAACAAGGCCTTCATTATTGAGTTGCATAAAATGGGGGACAAAATGCCAAAAACCAGGACTACGCCATAAAGTTCTTTTACAGTTTCCCATACTCTTCAATTAACATTAGTCAATAATTACCCTAATTAGATAATGTAATTAGCACACAAGTTATGGGCATTATTTAGACACGGCTCAATCGGCTTGCGGCTCTAGCCTTCCAAGCCGACTTTATTAGTCACAAGACTTGTGTTGTGTACATTAAATCTAATTCACCCAAAAAAAAATTAAATATTTACTTCACTTTTCCATGAGATAATTAATGACTTCCAATATTTATGATATAACAAAATATATTGTTTATGAAGGTGTGATACATCATTATTAAACTTCCTTTTCCTTGAAATAATCAATGACTTACGAATATTTATGATACTTAATTAAAATATGTGTTTATGAATGTTTTATTCTCATCATTATTAAGTCCACAAATTCTTGGAAATAATCAATGAGATAGGGATATAAGATTATCTAATTATTATTAATAATTTTAGTTTACCATTACTAATATGTGTGTATATATGCATATATATAATTTTGGCTCTAAGAACTTAGAAAACTAACCAAAAGGCAAAGATAAAGTATATTATAAATAAAATTAACTTCAATCTTATAAGTACTTTTTATTCTTTTAAAGTTATTTCACATGCTTAGATTAAGTTAACTTGTCTCTAAGATTCTAGTCAGTACGAATATCCATTAGTTTTGAATTAATTTTATTTATTGTTATTGATTTTTTGTTATTCTCATTGTTGAGTTCATTCAACCCTAGTTGAGGTTATTTCATGAAACTTTAATTGTGAGGGTGGCCAATTATTTACTCAAACAGTAAGGTATATGGGTGAAATCATCTTCTTCTTTTTTTAATAAATTAAAATTTTATTAGATTAAATCCATAGGTTACTACCTTTACGAAGAAATATACCCAACCATTTTTGCTGGTGTATAAGCACATTGATTAGATGACCGTCTAACAAAAACTATTGAACTATAAGGGATGACCTTCATCAAGGTCTTACAACCCTGAACAATTAAACCCGTATTTGGATCAATAAAATTCTTTGAGAATCCAAATAGCATAACCGTATTTGCATATCTTCAAAACAAAGCAAGTCCTCTACCATTATTAGTTTCATTCACATAAAATGAATCTCCAAGATGATATTTGTAACCTTCTCCGCATTTATTCTTATAGTTCTTACCTCTTTGAAAGAGATGAAGTCGAGCTTGCTTATGAACACAAGGTCAAATATGGTTCGAACTATTCGTGGATTGCTTGTTCCACCACAATTTTGGATGATAGTGTTCATTTATGGTGGCGGGTTTGGTTTGATCCAAAGTACGCCTTATGTGCAATTAATGTCTCTCCTCCTCAGCCATCTTGCCGACACTACTAGCTCCTGTTACCTCAACATCTTTTGAATTTCCAAAACTACCCTCATTTGTAACCTTTTTTAATTTTGTACTTCATGATACATTAGTTCAAGTAGCTAACGTTATTGACCATAAATATATGTGCATTAGTCTTCATTGAGTTCGCCTTGATCATAGTTGCTACTAGTCAAGATCAATCAATTTCCCTTATTGGCGGCATTGATTCTTCAATTATGCCTTGATCATAGTTGATACTAGCCAAGATTGATCTGTTGTATGTGCTTTATTGATCGGTCATTATACAAATTAGATGCGTTGTCTTTGTTCAGTCGATACTCACAATATTTTTTTCGATTGGCAAATGGGACATGTAATATATTCCAAAGTTTTCCATCTATTTTCTTAACTCTGTAACCATTTGAGAAAAAACTTGAGATGGGTCAAATATTTCGATTTGTTTCTTCTTCTCTTTTATATGATGTTGTTTCGGAGGTCGATGTCTCGCCATGTGATATGATATTCATTGTTCGACAACTCACTTCCCATATAATAAATCGAGCTATGTTGTAAACTTCATTGGTCAGAAAACATTAGTGTCGTTGGATAACCTCTTTACAATATTCTACGTGGCAGCCCACAGACACAAATATATATATATATATATATATATATATATATATATATATATATACTCCAACTTTTATTTTATAAAACATTATATGATGTGACACAAACCTATTTAAGAATCTAACTAGAATTCCATATTCATAATTCCAGTATCATTTATATTTTTAAAAATAATTATTTGGGATTTCTAATCATGATCTTATCCAAACTTCCCCACTTAGGAATTAGGTTTGATATCCTATACGTTAACCCCTTTGGGCAAAGGGCTTTTGGCGACAAACACATTCTAGCCTTTAAGCGTTTAGAATAAAAAAATATAATAAAAAAGAGGATAAATGAGTGTTTAATTATGGGATCTGAATATAATGATAAATAATGAGTTGAT
Source organism: Tetrastigma voinierianum (assembly GCA_016808115.1). Classification (NCBI taxonomy): domain Eukaryota; kingdom Viridiplantae; phylum Streptophyta; class Magnoliopsida; order Vitales; family Vitaceae; genus Tetrastigma; species Tetrastigma voinierianum. The sequence goes on from JAEQBH010003791.1 coordinate 43,280, forward strand.
GCAATCCAAGTTGTTCAATTTTTATTCACATTCCAGATTTGCATCTACCCAAACGAAATAAAATTAATAACTTTATTCTTTGATATATTATTATAATTATGAGAAACAAATATTTAAATTAAAATGGTTTGGTGTATTTACTGTATAATTATAATCTTATTCATTGAATGATTGTGATTTGGGTAGTCGAAAATCATTTAAGGACTCGTTCTCTTACTATTTTCTAGAGTAACTTTATGTTATGTTGTTAAAAAAAAAAAAAAAAAAAAAAATCATGTTTGATAAACAAAAATATTTGATTTTTTATTATTAAAAACAATAAATAAGATAATTTTAAGAAATCATTCTAAGGTGCATTGAAGCACCAAATAAAAAATAAAATAGGACCAAAGACCTTCAAATTATCAAAAAGATGTGTCACCTACAATAAAATATTAAAATATATTAATATAAAATACTTACAACATCAATACCAACATATTTAGTCTTGAAAATAGCAGATCCTTATTTTTTAAAATATGAAATACAAGTGATACTTGACCCATTAGATTATATTAATAGTAATTTATGAATAAATAGATATTAAAAATCTAATTTTTTGAAAAAAAGGGAATGATTAAGTGTTAAAAGGCATTGGATGCATTCATTAAAATTTTAGACACACCTTGAAAATCTAAAATTGCCCATCTGCAGATACTTGATTGAAATGTATGGATTGTACTATTTGAAAATATTAGGAGGGACCACACCCTCCATCACTAGTGAAAGTCTCTCTCAGCCATTGGGAGGGTAGGAATGGCTTTGGAGGTGTGTTTGGACAGAAAAAAAAAAAAAAAAATACTATGCGTCCACATTGGATGGCCCATTTTGACTATTTGAGCAATTCCTTGTTTTTCAACTTATACCATTTAGATATTGTTTTATTTTAATTCTCTGATAAAATATGCATTCTTATCTTAAAAATTAAGAAATTCCCGGATCCAAAGTATGGATTTCCTGTGGGAGTTGGAAAGCTGGCTGGCGAGCCGTCACGAGCTAAGAGGTGAGCACGTACGTGACCCTAATTCAACCAATTATTTAAAGCCACGTGTGAGAGATTGTTGAGTCACGCCAACCAATGAGAGCAAACAATCACATCTAGGACGAAACAAGTCACCATCGGATGTTGGGGCCACGTGGCAGGCGATAAGCGGCGAATCGTGGCGTGGAATTTCGCCATTAATTAATCCAAAAATGTCAGTGCCACGTAAGAGGTACGATTTCCAAAATTCAAACCCCTAAGGTTGTCCTCGCCCTGTGACCCTTTCACCGTCCGATTATATTAAATTATAAATATATATATATTCACTTTGAATATATTTTGCTATTCCAAGCCCTTTATTGATAATTAGTAAAATTTTTAAAATTATTGGATGAATAACAGTAAGAAATGATGGAGAATTGCTTGGAAATTAAAAATATTACAGGAAAAACTTATGATTCACTTGAAAACAAGACTTAATTGACAAAGTTGTAGAAAAAAATTCATATTTATAAATGAAATTGATTTCATTATAATTTTCAATATGAAAAATAATTTGTTTTAGATTCGGAGGCATTAAAAGGTACTATAACGTATAATAAACAAAACTGAGCAGTACTGTGGTCTTTTCCTTTTCTTTTACTCACGATATTATTGAAAAAAGCACTTCAAATTTTTGCCTGTAAAAATATTGAAATAATTTTAAAAAATTAGTGGCAAAAAAGCGTGAAGCTAAAGTATAACTCAATTACTTTAGAGCGGAATCTAAGTAATTTATATTGAATCTCATGAAAACTAGAATAATTTATAATTAGACAGGATATAAAGAAAAATTATATTTTCAAATATTGTGAAGAATAAAAATATATAATAAATAGATAGATGTAAGAAAAATGAATTAGAGTAACCTTTCTTCAACATTTTATTTTGAGTCATTAGTAATTTGAAAATGAAAGGATCAAAATATCAAAACCCCAATACAGAACAGGGCCCACAAATGGACAGTTCAGATTAGTCCAACAAAATCCACCGCCACTGAATCTCGACGTCTTCAGTCAATTCAATGCCTTAGTTTCTATAAACCTCAAAGCCTGTTAGAACCGTTTACTGGTGCGAGCAAAAATCTGCTGCGGGCCCCACGCATATTCCCTACTCAATCGCCGTGGCAAACCATCGACTATTTCGAAGAAAATTAAAAGTTAAAGTCGGTTCCTCTAATTAAACGCCATATACGTCGAAGGCTCTGTCGCGCTTGAACGTTTAGTCAGGGAGACGATTATCTGACATGTTTTTTTACGGTTCTTGAAAGCTATTCTGAAAACAATGATGAATAAGGAAACGCATTAATGATTTCCAATTTTTTTGTGCTGAAAATGAAACGCAAAACATCTGACCTTTTTTTTTTTTTTTTTTGGCTTTTGGTGTGAAAACAATTTCTTTTAACATTATCTTGATTAGGTTTTTGAAAATTTTGGTTAATAAAAAAAAAAATTCAAAACCATTTAATATGAAATATATGTTTCATTATCAGTTAAGCTTTCTAAAATATTCCATATAGTAATAAAGTAATATATATCTTCACTAATTCTTCTTTAAATTTTTATTGTCTTAAAATTTAGATAAAATTCAAAAAAATTATTTTTATAGAAGAAACAAACGATTAATATTTAATATTATTCTAAATCTTGTTAATAAAAATCTAATTAAGCTATTCAATAAAAAAAACAAACATCTAATTAGAATAACAAATAACATTTTTAAAATACTAAAATAGTGTTCTTTATGTTTTAAAAAAAAATCTCTACAAATAATTTTAAAACAATATGAAGCAAATGTCCATCGTGCATACCTCAAATGGTAAAACGCCTAATATTTAAAAAAGTAAATGCATAAAAAGAAAATGGGTATTAAGTTCAAGTTTAAGTTAAAACAGTTTACAAAAAAAAACAAAAAAAGGAAAGAGTCGTATGTAGGCCATTGGATGAAACGAAAATTGAATAAGAAGACCCAAGGTGTAGGGCAAAAGCCATAAGGGGGGAATTATTGGTTGGACCACATGGGCCATGAGAGGGAAATTATATCGTAACTATAATCCATATATGATATATCCTTTGAAGACTTTTTATCTTCCCTTAGGCACTGATCATTCTTGTTACCATTGGATTTGTATAGATGATCCTCTCCCCTACCACCTTCAAATCTTATATTGAATCCTTGTGTGTAGTTGATGTGACCATCTCGCTCCTAAGTCCTAAGTCCTACACTCCTACCTAAACCTTCTATTACCATTTTGGTCGGTGTTTAGTTAATTTGACTAGGCCACCATCTCGATTAGTCACTTTTCTTAGCCCCCACGTTCATTTATTTGAGTTGACTTGAACAGAGACCGTAGTCAGGATTTACAGTTCCTGTTTATTAAATGAAGGATAGTGATATGGTTTAATGGTTCAGTGTGCTTACATGTTATCTTATTATTTAAAACAAAGATAAAGTGTAGGGCTTGGATTCCAATTACCTAATTTCAATACAGACTTTCATTTTGGTTTTAACTATGTAGATATTAACTTTTTCTTTGTTAGTATATTTTTTAAAAACAAATATGAATCTTTTTTTAGTTGTGTGGTTCAAAAGTATTAATTCATGTATTTATAATTTTTAAATAAAATTGTTGTTCTACGAGTGTCTGTTGGTGGTTTTCATTTTGTTTTCATTATTTAGTTATCGTTTTGGATTAGCATTATGATTATCGTCTGTTTAATGCGGTGATTATATTAATACAAATGTAATGTTTGGTTTTAAGATTATGATGAAGTGTTTTACTATGTTTAGCGTTGGAATGATCGTAGGCGAAAAATCAATCGATTATCGTATTGAACTATGCTCCGGTATTATGACCATGATATAATAATAATAATATAATTGTAGAGCATATAAAATGTAATAACCGAACTTTTGTGATTATATATTGTTAATATAAGATACTTTTATCATTTATGTTTTATAATTGATTTTAATTTATATATTTATGTCTCGTCCTCTCTTCTTTGGTTGAATCGATAAAATTATTTTCTTATAAAAAAATATATATGGATATTATCGTTTTAAATGATTAAAAGTGTCTAGGCTTTATATGATGCTCAAATGGCTTGTTATGTCAGTATAAGATTAACGACAAGTTATTTTAGAGTTTTTCATAAGAAGAGTGTTTTTTGAGTACCAATTAAAAATACAAAAAATGTTTACTTTCCATATGTTGAAAATGTGGTTTAATTACTAAAGAAGTTTTTTAAAACTATGCGAAAATGTGTTGTAAATATGATAGTTTGTTCTCAATTCGGGGCAGATGGTCTGTTAAACACTAGATGTTACACAGTCTCAATTAATTTCATTACTCAGAAGATGATCCTTAGATTCTTGATGGACTGGGGGCCAATAATGGGCTCCAGGATAGTCCTGTGGATATTGTTCCACAGCAGACTCTAAATTAGGGTCCAGATTTCGTTGAGAGCTCAAGCTATTTCAACAGATAATTACAGTTAGGTTGGAGGCCCGCTTTTAAGCATCTATATAGTTACACTGCTGAGTTCCCAACGTTTGTATCAGTTTCGTTTTGGGCCCAAATTGGAATAAATACGTATTTATGAATGAAAGCTGTGATTTCGATGAATAAATTAATTTTTATATTTTATGGATATATCAGATTTGGATTGATATTTTTACATAAATATTGTTAATTAAAATTATTCAAGATTTAAATATATGTTTAATTTATATGAAAATTATGTTGAAAGCCTAAATAATAATTAGCTTTTGACTTCTTTTTTAAAATTATTAAGTATTATTATAAATAATTGATTGAAATGTAAATGACCATTTACTTGATAGATCATTATGGATAACCTTTATTATTGCATTATTTCTGATCTCTCTACCATATATATATATACCCTATATCTCTATATATCTCTGCTCTATATATATATATATCTCCTCATATATATATATGAGATCATGATAAGATAAAAATGACCTCTTGGGTTATCTATTTGTTCTTTCTCCCTTTCTTCATTCTTATAAGATTATCATTATAAGTACAGATGAGGCAGTCGCAAATCAGTAAGGTATTTGAGTATATGTTTTCTCTTTTTCTTTCTTTTCTTTGTACACTATAAAAGAATTTATATTATTTATCTGGCCCAGACGTTATTAACTAAGTTGAAAATCTAAGTTGATAAGATTTCTTAGTCTAATGGAGCTAAAATTATGGAAAGGTCTCGGATAAGGAACATGTGAAACATACCCTTGCATTACGCTGTACTCCCTCAGCTGAAACATATCTGAAGCATGTTTACTACCATCTTCTTGAGTTAATTATAAAAATATCTCTCCCTTGTAGTTAGTGAAATATTAGTTATTATTAAAATTTCACCGTCTTTTCACGTTATCATAATTTCGCGAACGACCAAATCTATGATTCAAACCTTAATAAGCGTGGTGGATATTTTTATAGATAGTAGAGTAGTAATTAAGTGATAATATATTTAACTTGAATCAGGTGATTATAATCATGTGGCCCCTCACAATAAGAAAAACAACTCAAATAACCGAGTTGATGTTGGAAAAAAGCATGTAGATACACAGACATAACATATTTCATAACACATGCTCTGAAATTGGGACTCAAAACGTGTACATATTAAGTGGATCGTTTCTCCAGTGACTATTGTTGGCGAGAGAAGATGTTGCTCATCTGGTATCAAAACGAAGGCATGTCTCGGCTGGATGGGAAGTGAGAACATATACCAGGATGAGAGTAGGCCTCTCACATAAATAGATACTCATAGATAGTCGACGTACCATGCGCCTTGTCGATCGATTCCGTATTAAAATTTAGTGAAGTGCGTAATCTGTCGATTACGTATTAATTCGATTACGTAATAATTGATCGATTACGTGAAATAATATACATGTAATTGATATTTAATAATCACGATAAACAAATCTTAATAATTGATTAATACTAATCCGTAAAAATTAAAAATACAACATTCTCTCACTTGGATAGCGTTAGTCGATTATTAGGAATAAGAGATTATTATAAGCTATGATAAAATATCGATTATGACTGGCTTACATATGACCAATAATAAAATATATAAAGCCTTGACGATAGAACATCTTATCAGATGGGGAAAAAATCTCATACACATCAATGACTCATATTTCTGTATAAAGAAGTTATGAATAGAGAAGCTGTGGGAGAATCAAATAAAATATCGCGTTTCTCGAACGATGGTCGAGCAACTCTCAATGATCTTTGTGGAATATGATGATATTATTGTGTCATTTCAATACATACCTCAGACAATTACAAAACAAATAAATGCATAAATCCGGACTCCCACTAGCTTGAAAATGTGAAAGACTTATGACCCATGCCAAGGTTACATGGCGTTTGATAAACTCTCTCTCGGTAAACCTTTGGTTAGTGGATTCTTACTTTATATGTTCTATAGCGGTATATTCAGTAAATTAAGAGTGCCGAACTTTCTCTCGAATAAACGGTGTTTATATAAAGTGCTTTGGCGGAGTAGCGCTCTGTTTTTGAGGAGAGTATACATTGTTATGTGTCACAATATATAACAAATTGAGGCTTTGACCATTCTCAGCGATATGAAAGCGAAAATCGATTTCTTTAGCCCGTGGGCACGATGGTAATAGCCTCATAACAAGTGACATACTGCTTCCGGCATTAATGCGTAGCGCCCGGTGTCGTGGCGGCGTGATGCATGACCAATTAATCGTGCGCGACGTGATGATATGATGGGTTTGGATTACTCTGTATTCTCATTTGAGAGGTCTCTGTCCGATGAAACCTCTCGACTTCCCACGTGGGTGGAATTATGTTTTGTTTGGCATATCGAGATAGGAAGCGGTCATCTTCTCTCTCTCAGTTTCCAACAGTCCTTTCGGAAACTATGGATCCTACTTTGGTGCGGTACGTTTTGAGTCCAATTTACCAGTTATGTGTGTATGAACATGCTATATTAGTATCTACATAAGTTTTTTTCAATGGGTGGTATGAATGGTCTGATCATGAGTGCATAGTTTGTTCGTGCTGCCAGACCCTAATCGGTGTCATTGCAGTTGGTAGTAGGGTTTTGTTAATCTCACATATGAGTCTCTATTTTGGATTATATGACATGTGTGATCTACGTACCATCAAGCTGCATATTATTTTATAATTATAGTCTTACACTATACATTGAGCACTAGTATCACAAGCATTTAATAAATTAAATAATTTAAATTCTTTTAGAATTTTAATTAATTCATATAAAGATATTTGCACTAAAAATAATTATACCACACATCAGGCTGTAATGTTGTTGTTATTAGTGTAATTTGTTATTAATTCGATTAATGCTATTTGTTACAAACTTATGTCAAATTATGTTTAGTACCATATCGGTATTAGAATTTTGGTGACATGAGATCATGTACATTTGTATACTTATATTTCTTTTATTGTGATTCTGTTGGCAGGCGATAAATGATAAATAACAAATGTTTAAATAGCCATGTGTTTGAACATGCGTAGGAATCATTTATTTGGCCATAGTAATAATATATTACATGCGCATATTAAATGTCTTCCCTACTACCAGTCACATCCTTCATATCTGATTGACTTATCCAAAATCAGATGGATGATGAGAAGGATTTGAAAGATTAATATGCTTATTGTTAATGACGCGATGTATCTTTTCGAGTTTGTACTCGTCAGAATATTGCTTTGTTGTTAATGCTTTGGGGAGATACTTGACGATCAGGTTGAATCATTGGAAAGCGGGTAACGAAAAAGGTCATGAGTGCCACAAGGTGCCAAGGACTATATGTTGACACCATAAAGTCTGCGGTCGACTTGGGGAGTCAACGGCTGTTCTGATTACATTTGATTTTTGCGAGGTTGCGGATGTGAAAGTCTGCCCGGTTTTATTTTATGATGGCGAGAGGAGTACATTTCTTGGAAAAGTGTTAAGCATTTCCAGCTACCTGACTATGGGCGAGTAATATCCCTTGTTATGGGGCTACTTATCAAGCCATGTGGCTAAAGAAATTGATTTTGGCTTTCATATTTGTTGAGAGCATATATACGAAGCCACTTGTTTATATATTAGCGACAATCGGTTGTTCTCTCAAAAGCAGCGGTGCTGCCTGCTTAAAACACTTTGATATAAAATATTTGTTTGTCGGAGAGAGAAAGTTGAATTTGATTTCAGTTAGATATGCGCATAGACATATGTTAGCGGATCCACTAACTGAGGCTTTATAAGGGTTTTATCAACGTCATGCCATAACTCATATGGGTTTATGTTTAGAATCTTTTGATATTTTGGGTTAATTAAAATTTTGAATTTATGCATTTATTTGTTTTTAATTGTTTTTGAGGTATGCTGTTAGATGACATATTCGGTAACCATCATCCACATCTCGTAATCATTTACAGGATGCTTGGACCATTGTTTGAAATGCACATATATTTGTTTTTATTCTCTCATGCGGTTCTCTCTATTCATAATCTTCCCCGCGAAATATGAGCTTGTTGATGTGTATGAGATTTTTCCTATCGGATAAAGATGTTCATACGTTGAAGGCTTTATATATATTTTATTATTGGTTGTTATATTGCTTTGGTCCTCAATTGATCTTTTATCATAGTTATAAATAATCCTTATTCCTAATAATTGACTAATCTTTATCAGAGTGGGAGAATGTTGTATTTAATTTTATGGATTAGTATTAATCAGTATTAAGATTTGTTTATTGGTTATTAAATATCAATTATGTAATATTATTACGTAACTGATCAATTCTTACCATAACTAGCCTTAAGTAATACGTAACTGACGTATTGATGATAAGGTCTATGATGGGCTGGGTATACGCGGTATCTATTATGAGAGGTCCCTACTCTCATCTGATATGAGCCTCTCTGACTTCCCATCCAGTGGGGATGCATGTTTTGTTGGCATATCGTGGATAGAGAGCGCAGTCATCTTACTCTCGATTTTATTGATCGGCTTTGGAGAAGCTATGAATCTACTGTGAATTGCCGGGTGCTACGTTTTGGAATTTAATTTCGGATATGTGTGTATAGACATGTGCATGCTATATTGCGCGTATCTACATAAGTTTTTCTAACAATTAGTGAGGAAATAGAATTAGATAAGAATTATGGTTGTTCATCTTTATGAACCCCAAATGTTTAATGTTGATTATTAGGGGTTTGTTAATCACATATAGTCTATTTTTGGATTATGTATTGTATATTGATACATACCATCAACTATAATATTATTTTGCATAATTATGATCTTACCTATAGTGAGCATAATTATATACAAAAACAATGTAAATTAAATAATTTAAATTCTTTTAGAATTTTAATTGAATTCATATGAATGTTGCCAAAATAATTATACCACATCATTTATGTTGTTATTAGTGTAATTTATTCTATTAATTCGATTAATACTATCTTGTCTAAACTTATATCAAAATTATGTTTTGGTACCTATCGGTATTAAATTTTGTTGACATGGATATACATTGTATACTTATATTTCTTTTTATTGTAGTTAAGACCCTTGTGAATCATGGTATCGAAACTCATTTAATAGGCATACATGTTTTATCCAGAATCATTTATTGTGAGCATGGTATTATGTTACAGCCATATTAAATGTTTCCCTCTACTCTGGTGCTAGCCTCATTGCCTACAGATTGACTCCCAATCAAAATATGGATATTAGACTTGATTATGAAGGGATTGGAAAGATTCATATGCTTATTGTTAGCGACTGATGTATGCTCAGAGTTTATATGACGTCAGATATTGCTTTTGTTATTGTTAATGCTTTTCGAGAATGAAACGAGGCTCAGTTAGATCATTGGAAAAGCGTGAAAAAAGGTCGCAGGAACACAAGGTACGAGGACTATATGTTGACCTATAAAGTGCAGTCGACTTAAGGTCACTTGGCTATTACGGTCGATTTTGCGGTTGCGGAAAGTCTACTTGGTTTATTTTTCTGTGGCAGAGGCCCATTTTAACGGAAAGTGTTAAGCGAGCAGCTTCTGATCACGCCGACTATGGAAACCAGTATGTCCGCTTGTTATGAGCTCTTGTCGACCACATTACAGCTAAAGAAATTGAATTTTTAGCTTTCATATTGTTGAGAGCATATGTACTTGTTATATATTGTGACCATCTGACTGTTGTACATTTCTCTCAAAACAAGAATTACTACTCTACTTAAAACACTTTGATATAACATACTTGTTTTGTGGAGAGAAAGTTAGGAATTTTGAAACCGGATTGAATATCTTTGCTTATAGAACATATATTGCGAATCCGGCACAACGAGCTTACACATAGGGAGTTTACTCAGCGTCGTACGCACCTTTCGTATAGGTTTGGATAGAATCTTTTGATGTGTCTTTGGGTTGGTGGGAGTCTGGATTCTCATTTATTGTTTTTTAATTGTTTTTGAGGTATGTATTGAATGACATATGATAATATCTGTATATCTACAGCGAAATGGATGCTTGGACCATTTGTTTGAGAAATGCATATTTTGTTTTATTCTCTCATGCAGTTCTCTATTCATAAAATCTCTTTACATGTCCTGGAGCTTGTTGATGTGGGATTTTTTCCCTCGGATAAGATTACGCACGTTGAAGGCTTTATATATTTTATTATTGGTTTATTTATGTACTTTGGTCATAATTGATATTTATCATATTTATAATGATACTATTACATGTTACAATAATCATTATAAGTGGAGAATGTATTTTAATTTTGTAGTTAGTATTAATCGATTGTGATTTGTTTATTGGATTATTAAATATCAATTATATAAATATTATGTCTTGATCGATTATTACGTGTGACGAATTAACTCACGTGGCGATGTATTGATGCGCGACCAATTGTGCGTAAGCTGACGTGTTGATGGTCTATGATGGGGTGGACTACTCAGCAGGTATCTATTTAGAGGTCCACACTACTCGCCATTCTGAACACTCTCGACCCACGTCGGTGATGGAGATTATGTTTTTGTTGGCATATGGATAGAAGCAGTCATCTACTCTCTCTCTCGGTTTTCAACAACAGTCACTTCCCGGAAGCTATGGATCCTACTTTGGTGTAAGGTACCGTTTTGAGTCCAATTTCGGATATGTGTGTATGAACATGCTATATTAGTATCTACATAAGTTTTTTCAACGGTTGAATCATTGGAAATCTTCACCAGAGGAAGAATGATTGGGCCCCTGCTGAAAAGGGTTATGAGACTGAATGTTACAGATGAGTCAGAAAGGTCAGTGCATATGTGACCAAAACAGTTGATGACCTTTATCAAGGCTTCATCAAAGGAAAGGTAACAAGTAGGATAACTTTGTTACGGCTAATTCGAGGAATGATGATTAATGACCTCCCTCTAAGAAGCGTTTCATTAAGTATTACGATAAAGATGGTCTGATACCTTTAACTCATTTCGACTTCTTTGAAGATCTAAATTGGAAAAATTTATTTGATTAGTGATGTAATGTATGTTATGATTAACATATATAGCATATTATATTTACTTTCTATTACGTATTAATATAAGCTGAGTTATTCTATTTAAATTTTGTCTCTTTTGAAGATATTTGGATCGATTTCTCTTATGGGAGATGCATATAACATTGGATGTGTCACAACTCACACAAATTTTACGCGATAAGAAATACTTTTCAAACTTAACTTTAGTTCCATTTGTCTTCGAACCACTCAGGTCTGATTAGAGCATTTAAAGGTTTGGAGGAAGAGCTACTATCATTCTGCACTATGCTGGTTCAAATTGATGACCACTGTATAAATCTAATCTAAATTTACTTAATTTCAAGGATATTCGTTGGAAATGGATATCATATTGAGAACTATGAATCATAATGGAAATGAGTATTTACTCATTCTGACCTTTAATCTGGGATGTTTCTTCTCATCATAAGGATTATATCAAACAACTATTAGACCTCTTGAATCTCATGTTGTCATGAACCAAAAGCATTTTTACTATGGCATGAACGGATTGGACACCCGAGACTTTCAATGATGGGTCGTGTAGTTCAAAATTCTAAGGGAGATCCATTAACGAGCAGACAATTTTTGAAATCTCATGATTTTAGTTGTACTGCTTATTCTCAAGGCAAATTAATTATTAGACCATATTTTACAAAGATTGCGTCTGAATCCCTATTTTTAAGCGTGTTGATAATAATAGATATTTGTAGGCCTATTCACCGCTAAGTGAACCTTTTAAGTTTATTTTGCTGGTTATAATTGATCGTCAGTACAGATGGTCTCATGTATGCCTTATTTTTACGGAATGTTGCATTTTCGATTCGGCGTTGAGATAATTCATTCGAGCTTTTAATTCCTAATCATCTATCGATGTTTATCTTAAATAATCTTTAATAAAATTCTCATTTCGGCCTTTGTAATTATTGCTATGTCTCATTCAGGTCTATTGTTAATTGCTCATGTTTATACTTTCAGGAAATGGGTTGGGCTGAATCTTACCTATCAGAAAAAAACCTTTATAGTGTTGCTAAACCATTACTTTTGAACGCAAATTGCCTTTATCGACATGAGGCATGCTATTATTTATCTTGAATTTAATTCGCGCCGTCTCTAATGATCTGAATTTATCTCCATTAGAACATTTCTAGAGTTGCTCGACCCTAATATTTCACATTTATGTGTGTTTTTGGTTGTCTTGTTTATGTTCATACACCCTTTCGTCGAACTAAATTGGGTCCTCAGCCTTCTAGTCTTGGTATTTATATTGGTTGTCAATCTTCATCTATTAATGTATATTGGGCCTCTCACAGGTGGGGTTTTATTTTCGATTTCTGCAATTATCATTTTAATGAAGATGTTTTCCCACCGTTATGGGGAAAAAAGCCAATTCCAGAAGAATTGTGAGAAATTACATGGACTGAATCTTTTTTTTCTCATCTTAACCCCCCCACAAAGCAATCTGAATTAGAGATTTAAAAGATAATTCATTTACAAAATCTTACCAAATCGATTACGATTCTATTAGTTAAATAAAGTTTAATACAGAATATACAGGTTGCAAATATCCTAGAGCGATTATATGAAATTACAATGAAAATTGAAATATGGCGTGACTAATGGGCAAGCCATGATTAAAAGCGCGGGCATGGCTCAAAGTACAGTTCTACTGAAAGAGGAAAAGATGTTAAAATTCGATGCTCCAGAAGAGCTCTGAGATGTGAAGGATTAAATGATGAAACGACAGCTCCTACGAGGCATTAATTGAACCTTATCACATGATTATCACAGGTACATAACAATGAAGAGATATCTATTAATTACATATAAAATATGGGATCGAAATACTACCCTTACAGAAGATGTTTTTTCTTTCCAAGTGGCTATGAATATAAGCAATGATGAGGATCGGGAGCTTCTAAAATATATATGAATAGATAGTGGCCAGTGAGCAGATTGGTTAAAATGGGAAAGAGCAATTCAGCAGATTAAAATCAACGGCTATTATATGAGAGATGTTGGATAATGGTTTAAGCTAAAGATATAAAAAACTTGTTGGATATCGGTGATGGATCTTGAAATGCAACAAAGTAATAAAATGAAGTCATCTGATATAAAGCCTTGTTGCCCAGAGAGGCTTCTCAGAAGAGCATAGAATTGATTATGAGGAGGCGTATTCTCACCTTAATGGATGTGACTACATTTAGTTATTTAATATATTTAAGCGGTCTTGAAGGACTTGATATACGGTTGATGGATGTAGTGTATTCTTTATATGGATCTATTAATATTAGTAATGTATATGTGAAATCTGAAGGAGTTAGAATTACACTGATGTGAATTCAAAACCACAGAGCATATATTCAATCAAGTTACAACGATCTTTATATGGATTAAAACAGTCTAGTCGAATGTGGTATAATTGTTTAAGCCAATACTTGCTCAAAGAAGGATATGTGAATAATTTAATTTGCCCATGCGTTTTTATCAAGAAAGTAGCAACTGGATTTACAATTATTGCAGTATATGTGGATGATTTGAATTTGATTGGGGGACTCAATGAAGGCTCATCAAAAAGCAATTTGTCACCGAAGGAACTTGAAATGAAAGAGCTTGGAAAAACAAAGTATTGTCTCGGCCTGCAGATCGAGCTTTGTTCAGATGGTGTATTAATCCATCAATTAACATATACAGAAAAAGTCTTGTAACACTTTACCTTGCATTACTAAAATTTTAATAAAGTATTATATATATTAAAATTATGAATTAGACCAACTTGGGTATTTTTAAAATTTTTTATATATATTATTAGATGATTATTTGAATCAAATGAACCCAGTGAAAAGAAAATATGAGTGCAAATACAGGAGTTTGAAGGTTAATTCTTAAATAAGTTTATATATCTAAGTGATATTAGGAAATCATGCATTAAAAGGAAAAAAAAAATCAGGAAATGACGTAGGCATGTGAAAGAGGAGGAAGCTTCCTCTTTTACCCAAAAAAATCTGATTAGATGATCCATGAAAGAAAAATAGAGAAAAGGAAAGTTGAGAGGCTCCACCTCTCTCTGATTTGATCGAGACCATATAGATTCTCAAGCGAAGCCGAAGGGAAGTCCTTCCCCTAGTGACCAAGAGCTACAAGTAGAGGTAGGCAAGGGACTTTTGACAAACTCTCATGAGGTAGGTCTTCTCCTACTTGATGGTCTTCTTCTACCACAAGTTATTTGGGTAGTTATCGCAACCAAGGGAAGTTTGGTTGCATTTAAACCGCTTGAGGCGCACATTGGTGAGTCACGCGGCTAGCCGAACCTTAGATCTGGTTTGGATCAGAAATAAAAATTTGGTAGCCTAAATCTTGAAATTGTAGCCGTAATGAACTTGATGTTAGGCTTTGGGTGCTTAATTGACTTACGTAGACCAGTTATGATGCTCTGACGGTCAAATGGGTCCGGTAGTGCGTGGCAGGGTCGTCAGCGAAGGTACGATCGACGATGTTAGAACGGTGTGACGGTAGGCAATTAGCCGTCAAGCGTTGATGCGTCAAGCGGTGTGCGATGGCGAGCGATCAAGCGTTGATCGTCGAAGCGATTGCTCGTCAGAAGCGATTGCGCAAATCGATTCAGTTCGACTGGTAGTTGACTCGCATGACCTCGATTTGGAAGATCATATCTCGCCCGTTTGAGCTGGAATTTACGGTGTTGCTGGACTCTATAGGCTTCCATTGAGTCAGAATACATTAATATTCACGAGTATAAAAATCGTTTGGCCAAGATGACCATGAACCGACTCGTCAGCCAGATGCCTTTCGTATTGATTCGATTTGGTATGTATGACCTCAGCTTGGCGGAAGGTCTAACTCACTAAAGCCAGATTCAGTTAAGTGTTCTTTACTCTGGAAGCTTGTGGGTGAAAGTCATCACATATAGAATGTTTAAATTGGAACTCATATTAAGCTCAAGAAAAGTAATCTAACCAAAACTACCTAAATCTTGCATGAATAATATTATTAATTTTATTGTTTGGAATAGGGTAGAAGAGAGGAAAAAGACAAAGCGACAATTGGGATTCAAGTTGAATCAAAGTCACAGATATTTTTGGTTTGTTCTACCTAACTCCTATTCTGGTTCAAGTTTTGCATGTTTTGTTCTAAAAGCATATTGAATTGATTTAATTGATTTGAGAAAAGTGATTTGTGAAATGTTTACATATAAAAAAAATTCATGATTATTTGAAAATAGAAATTTGTTTATCATGACGATACATATTATATTTATATAGTTTGAAGTATAATAGAATGTGTAGTTTATTTAGCGACAGGATGGAATTGGTATCTCTGATGAGATTGAATATCTTGATCTTGCCTGACTATTATTAGTCTGCTCCGATCAATGACCGGTTATGTCGGTAGTGTTCACTATTTGATTGTTTTATAACCGGTCGGCCAGAGGGACCGTCTGTGTTATAAAACCATGACTGATCTGGCTGCGGCCCGGAGGGACCGTCGCGGTGGCTAAATATCACGTATATCGAAGACGCCGGTTAAGTCGTTGGGCGTAATGCGTTGGTTGGCGTATTGAGTGATTGTGAGCCAAATTGATTGGCATAAGCGAATTTATTTTGAAGGCCAGATTGATTTTCAAGGTTGGATTGCAGATGTCAGAATTAAGTGAATTTGCTGAAGCAAATTTGAATTGATTTGAGATTGTAAAGTAAATGTATTTATGGGATGATGAACTACTGGGTATTGTATGCCATAACAAAGTATATGTAATGTATTTATATTGATCATCAAATGATTGAAAGTTGAATTATTAAAATTATGGATGATTGTTGGGGCGAGGAATGGATTTGTATAGACCACTAAGCACTGAAAATGCTTAAGCGTGTTTTCTGTCAGCGATGTATGAGTGATAGATAGTGATCGATAAGCGGCCACGAGATCGGAGCGTGAGTGTGAAAGAAATCTCGAATTAATGCTTTCAGGCTTGTGCGTATTTCATGTGTTTTTCTTTGATGCTGGATCTTTGTATAAACAATTTGAATCTTGAACATCTATTTTGTAAATCATTTGAAAAAGGCTTGGATGCCTACATTGTAAATGGATTTTGTTAAGTATTAAATGTTTATGAGCACACGATTTGTAATAAACTTATACAAGATATGATTTGGAGTGATTTTAGTGGCATCCGGACTCGGTTCGGATCAGTGAGTCGAGAGTCGGGTGGGGCGTCACACTTTCTATATGGATAAATCACACTCACCAATTCCCCACATGGTTGTTAGGTTGCTTGAAGTGACCAAGATCAGATTTCGACTAAGAAAGAAAATGAAGAGTGCCAGTCCTAAAATCTTATATCTCATATTTTGCAATTAATTTTTAATGTATCTTACAAATTATATTCAACCAGGACATTGTTTTTATCAGTTAATTTACTAAGCGAATGCGGTTGACTCAATAAAAAGCATTGGAACAAAAATTAACGTGTATTGAATTCTCTAGTGGGACTTGTGGCCTTGGGATTATTTTATTCAAACATTGAATACAATTTTGAATTGCATCAGATCATGACTGTCATACAGGTTACAAGCCAAAATATACTTATTTATGGATATTTTATATCACAGAATTGATAAAACAAACAATGGTGGCCGCCTCCTTGACCATTAAATACTTACACCATGCATGAAGCTAGTTGTTAATTGCCCAAAAAAAGTGCTATTTTGACCTTCTATGAATTAGTTTTGTGACAATTTCTTGCGCTAATCATATCATTACTCTCATTGATGTTGAAGAGTCTTTTAGTATCACTAATGATTGAGGAGATTCTTTTGGTTGTTCTGCGAGGTTTTGGCGTGCTGGGTTGATGCTCGAACTGATGAATCGAGATTGAATCCAATTGTCAACCAATAGTCTTGCAAATCAAAGAGAATGAAGGCCAAAGTGAAAAATCAATGCGATGGGGAGCGGGGCAATGCGGTGAAGATCAATAATTCAAGTTCGGCTAAGATTCTGAAAATTTCGACTGGGATTATTAACAAACCATAAGCGAAAATTTACAATCTTAGCGAATTGACAATTTTAATAGACCAAAATTTTCGCTAAAGCATACTATTCTGCGAAATTCACGTTCAATACTCCTGGGAGTATTCGCTAAGCTGGCAAGGAATTTAGCACAACCTAATGTAGTGCAGGGTGTGAGAATTTCTGTTTTAGCTATCTTGAAATTTTTCGCCTAGCTAAGCGCGAAATTTTATTACAACTAAGCCAATTTGTGTATATGTAGAAATTCCTTGCCTTGTCACACTTTTCACATAACTAATGCAAGGCAGGCTTCAATTTTGTTATATTACTCCTTGTCCTAAATTTAATGTTAAACATGGTATTTTTCCTTCATACATTAGAATTTGGCCTATATGGCCATTTTGTAACCACTAAACAAATTGAGGAAATAATTTTGGCAAGTTTTTATTTTGTAAATATCTTTCGTAGCTTTAGTTAGGGTTTGGTGTTTCTATATCTCTCTCCCTCTTTCCCTTATTTTCTTGTTTGCTTGAACACCTACTTGAGGATGACAACTCAAGAGATGCTTTAGCTAAACCTCTTTTTTCTTGAAGAGGAGGAAGCGTAAGCTTACAATTGGTGGGGCATATGCGGGTTGTCTGCTTGTGTTAAGATACATGTCTGTGTTGTTATGACCCTATCTTCTAAACTAGAGTGGAATATGTTTAATGTATGACTCAATTTGTAGTGATACCACCATGCTTTGGATACAATGTATACTTAGCCGCCTACAGATCTGCTGTGGTTTTTAGATGATCTTTACGAGCCCTTTGAGGCCAGTGACTGAATGTTAGGGTTTTCAAGCGCAAAGGGCCATAGATGCATGTTACAGTTAACTCAAATAGGAGTTATTTTTAGGGTGAGGTTTGCTAGTTAAACATACAAATCAGGTTGTGTGAAACACAGATCTGGTTGCTTGTCTATGTGTTGAGGATAAACGAGGACGCTTGTTTTCAGTTGCAAGTTAGTGACCTAAATCTTCAAGTTAACTTTTCACACTTCATTTTAGGTTTTTTTCTGATTAATCGGTTTCAAACTCATCACATGACTTTGAGCAAAATCAAAAAAGTCAAATAGAAAGCCTTCATTACTTGCACTTATGCAAAATCATTCTAGGATGAAAACCCGTACGTGTTGACCCTTTATACAGTGTTAGCAGCTCTGAGTGCAGGAGAACAGGTATATAAATTTTGTTGATTTTTAAGCAAACAACTCTGTGCTGCAGATCAAATGGCGGCAGTTCTGGGGGATAGTTATAAACTCGTTTAAATAAGTTGAAGTGTACTGTGATCAACATCGCAGTAGAGGAGTAGCTCTTTACCTCTTTTTGTAACAACCCGATTCTGCGAGGGCGCGAGTGTGTTCATCACTTTGCGATAACGCACTTTGTATATTCCACTTTACAATCGGTTTTTATTTTAGCTAACAATGACCCTTTTGAAGTTTGTTGTGGTACTCTTTGTTGTCTCTACAAATTTTGTAGGTGTTTATATCGATGGGATAGGACACGCCAATTAGACTACATAGAATCGATTGCACAACTTGACCTAGTCGGTGAAATGATTATTACTGCGATACCATGGATCCTTGCACGGGGAACCTTGGTCGTGGTACCCATGAATCCAACGACCTTTATACCGGGGGCTTCGCGAAGGGACCATATTCCTCTAGAGTTAGGTACCCTCCACCATGTCTTTACTCTGCTTTTGAAGAAGATGTATAGCGGTGGGGCCTTACTTAGTACCCACTACTCCCCACATACCATAGTGGAAATGAAAATCCATACACACACTCATATTAGGGATTTTGAGGAAGTATACACAACCTTTAAGGAAAGGACAGTGGACATGGATTTGCTTAAGCTAAAAGCATTTCCCATGACCACAAGAGACAGGCGAGATTTGGATTAAACTTCTGCAGGCTAGAATATAAGAAATTAGGTGGCTGACAAAATTCTGAAGAGATTCTTGATTGCTCATAAGATAACAATTTAAGAAGAGACAAATTTACCTTTAAACAGAAGATGGTGAGAGGTTTTATAATTATTGGGAAAGATTTATGGAGCCATCGGTGCATACTTACATCATGGGGTTTGATGGGATCTTTGATAATAACCATTTTCTATGGTGGTATGTCTCTAGCAGAGCGTTTTTGAAACAATGTGTGGAGGAGACTTTCTAAGTAAGCATCCACAATAAACCATGGATTTCTTCATTTGAAACTTACAAGGGTTGGGACCCAGCTCTAGAGAATGGACCATGTGATTTCAGCCAGTGACCACAGGGGAGAGGGTTATACTTTGCCAGAGGATATAGGGAAATGAAGAAAATTTAGAATTTCAACCTTACCATTTGGGAAAGTAGAGGGCTTGAAGAAAAGGCTCCGTGAGTGCGAGGCCGGTGATTGAAAAATGCCTCCTGCACGATTTCCAATTTGTACATCAGGTACGACAGTGTCCTATGGCCCTTGTTGATGTCGAATGTGCAAATCGCCCAGGACAATATAAAGCCACCACAACCCAATGCTCCCATGGCAATACCTCTGATTCAAGTGGAAGATCTTACTAATCTTTCCTAAAGCCCCTTCCCGCCTATGTGCCCCGAGGTGCAAACCACAGTTTGGTTCCCCATTTTCAACCACAACCACCACCATCCTCATCTCACATATGGAACTTAAGCCGTTTTAAATTTAGGTAAGATTGGTGGAGTAATAATTTTGAAGAAGCGAGGATTAATGTTTGCAAGTGAGCGCGAAGGATTGATCTGCATAGAAAGTACCGTGAGCAGAGAGAATAGATGGGTTAGAAGGCAATCTAAACCGGAAAGGGTGTTCAACCTCGGTATTAAATCATGTAGGATTCTTTGGAGTGTGAAAGAGGAAGGTTCCTTGAAGCAGTGCAACGAAAGGGGAATCCGGCGAGTAGGATCGTCCAATGATTCGGGGAATGGGATGAGGTGAAATTTAATAATCACCACGAGGAGTGGAAAAAGGGTTAATCGACCCGATACCTAAACACCTGTTGAAGACAGGGCAGAGAAGAATTGGAGTGGAACACATTTTCTTGAAAGAGGATTCAATGAAACCTTTGTATACCTCCATTCAGACACTTAGAAGTGAAGAAGGCATCGACCAGACAGGCATTTTAGAGTCTAGGCAAGTGAAGGGACCCAACATACACTCTATTGGATTATTAAACAAGTCCACAGCAATTTTACAGAAAGATCTTTGCCTGATCTCAAGAGAGATTAGGCATTGTGAGAAGGCTTCTCATGAGGCAAGTCGATTGCCATAATCAAAGAAGCAAATACCACATCGATACAAGGATCCGGGAGTCTCCAGCGATTTAGGTCAATATTGGTGGGAAGTGCATAGACAAATCATTTGGCAGTTTAGGAGCCCGAGTGTGAACTGTCGAGTATTTGGCCGGTTAGGTTTAGAAGGTGGGACACCAAACTTCTGACATCACTTTGCTTTCATTAGTAGATAGATGATTAAAATCCACAAGGGGATAGTTGAGGGATGTCTTAGTGAAAATAGACAAATTCTACTACTGATAGATTTTGTAGTGTGACAGGCAGGTATAAGTGAGCCAGATCATGTTCGATCATCTTAGGAAGACCATTTACGGCCACGGTGATACAATAATAAATTGCAGGAATGAGTCATGCAAGCACATGCAGTAACATGACCTTGGAGTTAAACATCTTTCATTTGAAACTGACAAGCAAAGTTGCAGAATATAAATCGAATGGCGATGAAGTTGTTTGAATCTGGTCGATTATCTCTACGAGGAGCGCGGTGTCGGGGGTTCTGTGAGGAGTAGTCGCTGAGAGATGAAGAGACATTGAGTGCTTCTCAGCACCCATATGACCAAATTCCTCGATTCAAAAACAAAGTGGGGACCTTCAGCAATTTGGACACCTGACACCATGGGTCGACCAGACTCACGGGGGTGAGGAGATCATTCTCCTTGACCCTCCTTGAGTAATTTTGGAAATTGACTGGATGGTGTTTTCAAAAGCCGGATTACGGTTCAACTGATTTTGCTTTTGTCTCTTAATAGCAATATAGTTAATTTTGATAATTTAGTTATTTTGAGTTTCCTAATTGTTTTCACAGTAATTTTGTTTATATCTTATAATTTGAATTCAATTTTAATTTTCTAGTTTATATATATAATAATTTTTATTATAATAATTTTTATTTGTATATTACTAATAGTGTCCCCAAAATTTTTATATGGGTTACGGGAGTAATTTGGGACGAATTAATTTATACTAGCGAGATTAAGTCTTGAAATGACTCCCAGTGCCATCTCGAGCTTATAAGGGGGGGGGAGGGGTGGTGGGGATAGCCATTCATTCCGCCCGTGTTTCTCTAGTCTTTTGAGCCATGGGTCTGTGACCGCGGCGCTGACGGTAGACACCGCAGCCCGGTGCCACGCACGGTGACCACCAGGTGCCTGCCTGTAGCCTGCGCATCCCTTGCACCGTCCGGTCTGTTTGTTGCGGACTGTGGCCGGTGAACTCCGCTGCTTTTTGTTGCGCGCGTGGTACGATTACTGCCTGCTTCGCACATTCTTTCCTGGTAGTCAGTTCGCAGCCACTCTGAAGCGGTTGTTTAGCTCCACACGGTGCCCGCATCTATAGCCACCTGCAGCTGGCGGTTGGGTCGCTAAGTTGCTTATTTGGCTATTCAGGCGGGGTGTGATGTAGCCCGGTGGGCTACGGTTCATCTACTATTTGAGTGACTCGATCCCACCTCCGGTGAGCCCTCGATTCGGTATTGATTACCTTAGTTGCATTTCGGTGGCGAGCCCTCACCAGAGGTTCAGATTTCGGATGGTTGTGTTTTCGAGGTGGTCCTTGGCGCGGGTGGTCCAGTACACGGCGAGGCCCCGGCCAGTTCCGGTCCCAGCTCAGCGCCCATCAGGTCCACAGCGGTGCACGAGGGGAGCCTCGGGGAGTTCATCAAATCTGGGGATACAGATGGGACCCGGGCTATCACATGCCTGAAGAGAGGAGAGTTAGGAGGCGGCCCTCAGCCCGGGCCCGTACCAGACGTGAGTCATCTTCACCTCTGGGCGCGGCCGTCACGATCACATCGGCGTTGGGGCGTGCATCGCCCTTTCAGTTGTCACGGCCTCAGGTCAGAGCGTTGCCATGGGGGCGATTCAGGGATATCTGACTCCGTGAGATTTTCATCAGTCGTCTTGCCGAATGTCCTGGCCGAAGGTGATCAGGTTAGAGTCCATTGGGTTGATGAAGTTATTCACTGCGCCTTTCGCGACTCGAGATAGCAGTATTACCCGTGGTTACTGCGATTACATCACTCTAGCGTCGAGGAAGCGGATGGTGGCGTGAACCCGATTCTCTATCGGTGATCGCGCGAATTACTTTCGAATGGCCGTCTTGACTTTGGGCTGCGTATCTGGCCGACGATACGGTTATAGGGTGCGCCACCTCGCCGAGAGATGGTTCGAGCGGCGGAGACCTTCTGGCCCCGGACGGTATTTTGTAGGCGACTCAGCCTCGGATAACTGCGGTCGACCATTGGCCAAATGCAGTGCATTTCCGCTACGGCGTGTGGCGGAGGGTATCTTGGAGGCTCTTTCTGGATCTCGGAGGGATATTCGGTTTTGGATCCCTCACGGTGATGACCTCCTTGATCATTCGAGGAAAGAGTGCATGGAAGGAACTGATCTGACGACATTCAGCTGCGTCTGAAGGACCTACGCCGGGTTCCGAGCATATAGATTCAGTGGGGCGCGGTTGAGATGAGAGTTCCATGCCCTCTGCGGTTGTCGACGGGGTGATGACCATGCCGTATCTTTCCATCTCAGACGGCAAGACCGGAGTCTTGGGTGTGGGTGTTGGGGACTTCCATAGAGACGATGTGTCTGCCCAGGCAAGATGCGGAGGTCGACTCGCGGTCACCTCCATCTCCTCCTCCACCGCCCACATCAGCGTTTGCGATAGATACACGAAGTACGTCTGCTGTTGACACACCACTCACTGAAGTATATTCCCGTAGCATTTCGCGAGGCGGTGTGATGGATGCTATTGTGCTTTAGCGGCTGACGGCCGGATCGGTGGCGGTGTCACTCTATGCCGGCGTGAGATCCAGCCTTTGTCGGGTGTTCCTGCGTGTTCGACCCGGAGAGAGAGGCCCGCGCAGACGACCTATTTGGATGTGTTGCTGCGACGATGGCGGCTCTGGACCAGCTACCACCACACGGCGGTGAGGTGGTTGGGTTTCTTCCATAGTTTATTATAGATTTACCGACTTTTATCGCACCCTCACGGTTTGATTGGATTTATGTACCTTTAATATGTAAATGACGGTGATGTGACTCTTTATGTTTAACTTTATATTCTTATTAGCCCTTTGGCTATATCAAAACTGTGGTCTATATATCTAGATTTTTGTACCATGTTTTGTACCTCTTATGGCAAATGTTTTATTTTCAATTGAGGTGATTGAATTGCTCTGATTAGACGATTGAATTGCGCTATGTTGGAAAATTTGAAACCATGTTTTCCTTTGTATTTAGAACAAATTCCAACATGAAACAGTTTTTGGTCGATTGTAGTTACAGCATGTAACCAACTTGAACATTTCTCATAAAATTTAATTCACACACGCACGGATTGTTTTGATAGGTGTAGTTGTTTGCCTCCTTTTCGCTTTTTGCATAGTAGGCCTTACCCAGGCATGTGTTGTAACTTGGATTGTTTTCTTTACCCCACATTTATGAAGACCAATGTAGTCTTGAAAGGAAAGAAAAGAAAAGCAAAAGAAAAGAGAAAGAAAAATAAAGTGGTGAAGCTTGCCTTGAGAGCAAGAAACCACAGTCAGATGGGTTGTATGGCGAAAACTTGACCTTAGATGCCTAGCCTTGTGGTTGGGAATATGTCAGTTTGATGTTGATTATGGTGGATGGGGTAGAAGTCTAACGTTTGTAGGTGCTTGATTTTGAGTCGGCTGAATTAAGGGTTAAGCACACGTAGAGTTTGTGGTCGGTGATCCCTTTTGGCTTGATGCCTAAACCTTAATTGGTTGGGAGTCATCGGTGACCCATAGTTACGAGACTTTGTGAAATGGATTTTAAGCATTGCACCGGTATTGTAGTTGAATAAAGAAGAAAGTAACTAGCCATATCTAGGTTGTTCGACCACTTTTCAAGGCCATGTCCGGTGCTAGGTTGAGGAGGGACAAATTTTGCAATTTATTGGCTTAATGCGGTTATATAAAGAACCAGGCTAGTGGAAATTCAAGTTGAGAATCATAGAATAATATGACTGAAATTATTCTTGTATGGTTTTGGTTGCTCATATCCGTTTAACACGACATCTGTTTTAGTTCAGGTAATGTTGCCTGCTACGCCAAACCAGCGACTTTTTGAAAATCACTACAATACGTCTCTCCTTTTGTTTTTGCATTGCTAAAGGGACTATGACCGTTTGATTGGGGAATTGATTAGTGCCCAAAAGTGTATTTGAACTCCCCCATATTAGACAGGTTTGTAGGTGCTTTTTGCTGCGCTAATCATGTCATTATGCCAGCTGAGTATTCCAAGTCTTCTTGACCTTCTCCTAATACGTTTAGAGGTTATTTTGGTTGTTTCTGGGTTTTGGCGTACTTTGGGAGTTCGATATGAGACATAGTGAATCATGAAGATTGTGAACCATTGTCCTTGTGATGTCTACAAAAATCAAAGTATAAAGACAAAGTGAAAATCAATGCGATGGGAAGCGAGGCGTATGGTAGAATCGACAATTCACGGGATTTGGCTAGTTGAAGACACCAGTGACATGGATTGAATTCAGCGACCTTACTGGCAATTTGTAATCAGCGAATTGACAATTCGCTAGACCAATTTCGCTAAAGCTTTTATTATAGAAATTTCACGTTTTATTTACTCAAAGAATTTCGCTAAGTTAGCGAAATTTATTATTCAACGATGCCCGGTCTATGAGGGAAATTTCACATTTCGCTAACTCTGTTTGTTGATTTCGTACTGTGAGAATTTATCTCATTAAAATTCTATTCTATATCATTTTGTAACTAATGTGACGGAGCTTGATTTTAGATTATTACTCCCTTGTCCCTAAATTTAGCCAAATTGCATTAGACTTTATGGTATTTTTCATACATTTGGGTGCTTCATAAGCCCCTCCCATTTTGTAACCCTAAGCAACAAATTGGGGAAGCAATTTTGGCAAGTTTTATTTTGTAAATATACCATTAGCTTTAGTTAGGGTTTGGTGTTTCTCCTTCTCTCCTCTTTCCTTATTTTCTTGGTACTTGTTACCCATACCAGGGATAATGACTGAGATGCGCTCGCCTCTTTCTTCAGAAGGAAGGAAGGCCCAGGCAGTGGTGGGCGTATACGGGTTGTCCTCTTGTGTTAAAAGTTACAGGTACTGTGTTTATGACCCCACATCTTCTCAAACTAAATTTAAAGATATCATTTAATGTCGATAATTTGGCTTGATACTTACCATGTTTTAGGATCTGAATTCTTTTTTGCTTATATATTTGCTAGATGCCTTTGTGTGGTTTTTTATAGATGGTCTTTGGCAAATGATGTTGAATGTTAGGGTTTCAAAGCGCAAGGGAATTATGATCTATAATATTACATTATAACTGGAAATAGGAGTTGTTTTTAGGGTGAGGTTTGCTAGTTAACATATAAGATAGGTTGTGGCTTGAACTCTGGTGGTTAGCATCATACTTGAGGATAAACAGGGACACTTGTTTGCCCTAAAGTTGCAAGTTAGTGACCTAAATCTTCAGTTAACTTTTCCACTTCATTTTGTTTTTACAGGTTAATCATTTGACTCATCGCCTTTGTTTTTGACAAATCAAAAAAGTCGAGAATGAAAGCCTTACCTTCTTGCACTTATACGATCATTTCTACGGGATGAAACCGTGGTGACATAGGAAGCGGCTATCTGCGGAATGCGACATTGCGGCGGTGGAGAAACTTAGGTATATAAGTGCACGGCCGTTTGGCTCGACTCTTGTGGCATGAATCACTAGTAGAATCATGTTTGGTTGAGATCCAGTGATCTATGACACATCGAGAAAATCGTAACAGATTATATTTCTCGAGAACAAACCAACAACATTATAACAGAAGAGATAAATAATTGTGTTGTATGTATGAAGTCATTAGAGAATATAATGAGGTGATCAAACATAGCACATTTCACCAAAATTAACCCACATCAATGACTTGACAATGGTGAAATTATTTTACCCTTGAATAAAGATCGACGATAATCTGACAAATTTATTTACAAAAGCCTGCATAATTTACAGCATTGAAGACGCATTAGATTAGTATGTATCGGGTAAAAAATCTTTAAAAATGAAGTATTATGTACTTCTCGAGGAGAATTGTTAACGTGTTAGTATCTATCATTTTCTGCCCGTCGAGGTTTTTTTATCCTTTGTTTTTCTTAAACCAAAGTTTTAAACAAACGATCTGTATTTAATGATGGTGTTGGAAATATTATAAATAATTCATTGTAGAAATATGAATGACCACGCATTTACCGATGAATCATGGATGTTTGTCTTGCATTAATAAGGATCCTATATATATACTATATATATATATATATATATACTCTCTACCATACTCTGCCTCACCATATATATATATATATATATATATGGGATCCTACACCAATCATGAAGATGAAAGAAATGACCTCTTGAGTTATCTTTTTGTTCTCTCAGTATCTCTTTTCCTTTCTTCATTCTTTATAACATTAATATATTTATATTTTTTTATTAAAATATATATATATTTATATATCAAAATTTTATATCATTTATAGTTGATTTAATGATGTTTTAATTTTAACTGTGTCATTTTAATGTTTATTTAATAATATATATGGGATCCATTAACTAGAAATTGAATATTTATGAGCTTTAAAAATGGAGAACTTCTTGAGTAATCTACAATGATGGAATACTATCATTCATTGGTTGGCATTCTATTTGCAATTATCAAGTAGAACATTTTAAAAAAAATTCAATGTATTATGATATATTCCCAATATTTTAACTAATTACGCTAGTATATATAGGTAGGCATTAAAGACCATGAAAAGTGGAGATGGGAACCACAAAAGTATGTAATAGTTTACATAGCAAACCAGAAAAATTTTTAATTTTTTGAAAATGAAATAAATAGTAATTTTTAGTCAAATCCAGGAAATTTTTTAGATCTCGGATGGCGAAGCGGACTTCAGTTGGAATCGTCTCGGAAGTCTAGCAGCTACCCACGTCAATTTCGTCGAATTAGAGCATTCATTTACTTTTTTTGAGAAGTGGGTGTGGGTGCATTAAACTGGCTGTATGAGACATGTGGCGTGATAAAAGTCACCTACTACATGTACCGACACAAACTTATGTTTACCGCATGAATAATTGAGATGATGGAGATGAATAACCCAGATTAAAGCGCATGTGTCAAATATGTAGTTAAATAGAGGATAATAGTGAATTTTTAGTTTAATTGAATAATAGACAAAGAAGAAATAACCTTCTTCAATGGAAAGAAAACAGGCGGTGGTTGTGGTTAAGATTTTAGAGAAAATTTGACTTCTCTTTGAGATTTCACTAGGCGTTAGTTTGTTGGTTACCAAATCGACTCCAAGAGATAGAGATATTTTCTGGTTTTATTATACTTTATTAAAAATGGGCACATGGATGAGGATTTGTTGAGAGGCTTGGAAGGGGCGTGTTATCGATCTCAAAATCTGTGAGCGAGGTGAAGGAAATCTACTTGTGTGAGTGTGGAGCAAGTGCGGGCTCGAGGTTTCCTTGTTCACGTGATTGGTTATTAGTTTTTATTTTTTGGTGATTTCAAATGATTGATTGATTTGTTAATTAACCTATGTGAGCTAATTTTGTATTGTTATTTAAATTGAATATATAGTTACTTGCAGATTAATTGTGTTAGCCTATAGATATAAAATATATTAGCATAAATTGTTTAGAATTGTACATAATGCATTCCCATATGTGCAGGGACACCACAGAGCGATGGGTGGTCATGACATGAAAAATGAAAGAAAAGTGAAATGATTGTAGAAAGGAATTTGAGGAAAGGTTTTAGAAGGGTGCCTTGGAGAGTTGTCAAGCGGTTCATCGTCTAGGAGATGGGTAATGTTTGTTGGAGGTACAATGAGATTACCTCGGAGGAGGTTTGTCATTATTACAGGAAATTCGTGATAAGTTTCGAGAACAAAAAGCTTTTGTTTTCAGCGTATTTTCCTATTCGCTAGCGTTGGAGCATGGCGTGTCGCGGAGTGGTGAGGACTCGGGGAGGCGTGGGATTATGATATGGGTGTTGGTGGATAAATGTATTTCTTGCTTGTGATGTGTTTTGTTTGGCGTGCATGCGCTTGGGTGGGAGTAACTATGTAAAAATTATCATTCGGGCATTGCTCATCTTGTCGAGTTATCATTATTTTACGGGGAGTGTGTCTGGAGGGGCAGCTCACTAGGCCACGTTTTAGAAAGAAGCGGATTATGGCTTTGGTATTAAATTTTAGTATAACATGTATTAGAATTTTAAATTTTAATATGTTGAATTAAGAAGTGATTATTAACTCTTGAATAACAATATAGTTGATATATATTTTGTAAGTGATTATTGATGCATGTTAGATTTGCATTTTCTTGATACGTGGACCCAGATGTGGTGGGTTGTAAAAAATCTTTGAGACGGTGTACTTTTTCAAGCCATAGCTAAAGTCTCTGAAAACTACGTAGATTTTGTGTGTTAAGTAGTATCGGGTTCCAGGCATCACTTTGAGTATTATTAATGGGTTGGCGGGTTGTGTGATTACAGTTTAGGCGTATCGCGTTCAAGATTTAAAGTGTTACCATACGCGTAACAGGTCGATTTACATGATTTACTTCATCTCAAGTATTCTCAATAAATCAGTATATTCTACCATAAGCTAGCGGTGAATATATTATAAATGTGGCGGATTCGATGATACGTTGGTTATTTTATAATTGCTTTTTAGGGAATGGTTGAACCATATAAATAAAATATTTTATGACATATAATTATTTTCAAATTGGTCACATTGGATTAACATGGATAAATGGAAAGTTACCATAGGTATATATACCAATTTCAAGTTGATTGAAAAGAGACATATGACTGGTTGTTTCTTCAAAGTGTTTGATTCACACAATAAGCTAATCCATTTTTGTTTTTATTTATTTTTCAGAATTGTTACATGCCATACCTTATACTATAGGATCTTAAACTTTTAGGAGGAACCCAGGTGGTGGGTTTGGAACAAAACTATCAAGGAAAGAAAATATATTGGAAAAAGTAAAAGCATTAAAAAAAAAAAAAGATTTAAACTTAATAAATTAATTATATATTTATTTGAATTTATTTTATTTATTTCTCTATGACATAAGGATTAAAGATTTAAAAGCATGTATAAGTCTGTGGGTTTAATTATATTTGGTTTTTAACAGTGAAACAAATACAGAAATCAATCTTTAAATATCATTTTCTATCTTATTAGATGGAGCTTTATATATAATAATATTTACATTGAAGTGCCGATCACATATATGATTTGACGTGGATAAGCAACGCATCTCCATATTGATGTTTTATTTCATTATCAAAATAAACATAACATTTTAAAATATAGTTTCAAATGTACTTTTCTTGTTCAGAGGATTTTTTTATCGCAAATTATCTCTTTACACATCATTTTAACCTCAATAAAATGATTATTTCATTAGATTTAAGTTTTCTTTTGCTTTTTCGTATTTTAATTGTCATCTCGATATTGCATTTGTTAGTCGTTGTTACGGTATGATATTTATTTATTTGAGAGTGATTCAGATGAGTAAAGTATATTGATCGGCGATGAAATCGAATCGCGATCGTCGATATCTTTGTGCAGCTAGAAATAGGTATTACTGTCGTACAATAGTGAATATATGAACAGCCTATAAATTACATCTAGTTTTTGGGCCAATTCGTTTATCTTTTATTATCTTGGATTTGTTTAATCCTTTATAGTTTTAATGAATTTAATTATATCTGTTTTATCGATGTACTAGTTTGAATTAATAAAATTATTTTCTTAAAAAGTACTTTTATTTTCAAGTGTTTAATTAAAATAAAAACAGCACTTCTAACTTTAGGTGAGAACCAAATAAGTATAAATACATAACCTTTGTTTAAGTGGCATCCCACTCAAATCACACTAAAAAAATAACCTCATTTCTAAAAACAACTTAAAGTGCATTGTAGTAACAATAGTTGTACCTTCCTATCTAAACATTAAACTAAAGACACTTAATTATTCCCACACCCTTCACTTATGAATAACAGCTTTTATTTATTTTAATTACATTTACTTTTTTGTAAGCAAGATAAGGTTAAAAAAAATATTTAAAAAAAAAAGTTGTAGGGTTTGTCTATTAACAACCCATCAGCTTGTTCATATTCCTTAATTAATCTCATTATTAGTGTCGAAAATCATGACAGTACAACCTCAAGAACCAGTCCATGAAGGAGGATAAAAGGGATATGTATTATTTTTCTATGTTCAGAGGAAAGTCTTTGAGACCTAAAGCCTAGTTTTGGAGTTGGTACACTATCCCATATGACAGGCTTAAAAAAAAAAAAAAAAAGGTTTGGAATGTATAATTTTATTGATGAAATTATTTAGGAAGAGAGAGATTGTGGAGGATTCTGTTTGGAAAAGTCCTCCCATTGTACATGGAAATCAATATAATGATTAAACAATATTCTATTAATTTTCTAAGGCAATAAAAAAATAAGCAGCTTTTTGCTTTCTAGTGTTTAGACCCCCTCTTTTGTGGAATCATCTATTTTGTTATTGAAGTCCAAACAAATTCATGTTATACACATTCATTAAAATATTATAATATAAAAAATGCAATTCAAAGAGTATGAGCGTGAGTTTATTTTAGTAATTTAATTATTTTTTAGACAATGTAAGGTTATATTTAGTTTTCTCAAATATATAATTATTTTGGGCTGCCATTGGTATTCTGATTGGTGGAGTTTAATATATACTCTCTACTTTGACTTAAAACCATTAATGTATTTTGAGTTTACATATGTTTTGGCTTGTATTAGGTGATAGTGGTTTTGAAAATTAACATTCATCATTAGACCAATTTTAAAAATTAACTTTAAAATGTAATTGATTAATACAGTTTTAAAAATTAACCTAAAGCTATTAACTTTATTACAGAAAGACTACGAAACATGAATATAATATAAGCAATTAAAAGTAAGTCATGACTTAGTAATCATATGTTTAATGTATTTGTAACATACTATGAAGGGTTAACAACAAAAATACTTAATACAAAATATAATGCCTGCTAGTTGCAATCGAAGTTCTGTATTTGCTTTTATCAAGCGTAACCGACCATAGCATGAATTATTTAGTCCCCAAAGTAGACAACTTCAATATAGTCCATTAGTAATAAAATATCTCCAGACCTTGGTATATTCTTTTTCTTTCTTCTCCTTCTTAAAAAACCATAAGCTGGTGAATTCGGTTTAAAGTTAATTTTAATCTTAGTAATTGGTAAATGATGTTTTGAAACTTTTTTGATAATAATATTTTGATGTCTGTGTAAACTTTTCACCTCAAATCAAACTTAAAGCCTCCTCTCTATTTTTTGGATATAATATGCTTTTAAAATTTAGACATTAGCTTGGTGAATTGTTTTGAAAGAAGAATTAATGTATTTAAAAAAAATTGAACTGCTGTATCAAACATTCAGCATCAGGTTGTGACTTGGCAAAAACCCAAGATGTTTGAAGTGGGTCTAAGACTTTGGACGGGCCCATCATTGACCCGATTAAACTCAACATTTGACGTCTGACCAGTCATTCCAGTCAAAAACGCTTCGATGAAGTAAACTAACGCCGTTAACGGTTACTGTCGATTTTACGAAACTTGGGTTAGTAACCTTTATTTGCAGCCGCGCATTTTACCACCATCCTTTGGTGTTTGCAAAATTCTGTATTTTCGGCCGTGATTGATATTATGTATTAAATTACAGCATAACGTAGAAATTATATAAACTATTTGATATATGTTTCTCATGCTTATTTCAACCAGAGATGTTTCTCCATGTTTTTGAAAATAAATAAATTTATTGATTTAACACCTTCGATAAAAACCAATGTTTTGAAAATGATTGATCAAATAGATGGAATCAATTGGCAAATGATCTGACCATAAAATCATTTACAGTTAATTACCAAAAACCAAGTTATTATTATTATTATTATATTTTTGGCATAACTAGTAAAATTATATAAACTCATTTGAATTATGTTTCTCTTGCCTTTTTATGAGATGTTTCTCCATATTTTTTTACAGATAAATAAATTTATTGATTTAATACATTGATAAAACATTTTAGAAAATAAATGGATATCATTTTTTAAAAGTAATTAAGTTGATGTAAAAAATACACCACCCATGATCAGATTGAAGCGCGGGTTCCTCCAACAAATTTTTATTTTTTTTAAAGTTCTAAAACGATGTGTTTCTGACAAAAATTAAAGAAAGCTTTGTCATTCAAAATATTGAATTAAATGTACAAAACGATACCACTCTCTAAAATTATTTTAGATATTAATACAAAATTATATATTCTTACTACATTCAGTATATATTTGTATAAACGGTTTCTTCATTTTTAATGTGTTTTCATATTTAAACATTATACATATTTTAAAATAAATTTATAATACTTTATTTATGAAAGGAAATGATAATATCATCTTAAAATATTATTAATTATATATTTTAAAATTTAAATTAAATCATAAAATAATATATAAATAATACAACATTAAGACTATAGTTTGTGCAGCGGTTCAAATCGATGGCGTGGATCGGTAACTTTTAAAGTTTGATCAAGTGGTTTAATGGGTTTTAAAGCATTGATAACTGTAAAGTCAAAAGTCACTTTAAAAATGATCGGGCTCAGGCCTCTACGTATTTTGATAATAAAAAAATGCTCTAAAAATATCTAAGATTATAAGTTTTGCATCTTGTGGAGGCAGCGATTTGACCAGGTCTGCCAGTTGACATTATTGAATTATGAAACTAGCGAAAAGCCGCCGTTCGTGACATGCTGTGTTACCATACCGCAAATAAAATAGGTGACAAAACATGCCATAATAAGTCGGTGAAAAAATATGAAAAAACAAAGGCAATCCATTTTATTGGAAAAAGTAACTCAAATATGAGTAAGAAAACAATAGAATATGGAGTAGTTTTAGGAGAATCAAAAATAGTAAAATAATATATAGAAAGAATGTTCTATTGTGGGTTTCTTAAAAAAATAATATACTTTTGATTATAATGAGTGGTAGTATTATTTTACTTTACAGTTTGAATTAACTTATAAGTTTATTTATATTTACTTACTCTGATTGAATTAACATAGGTTATTTACTATGGTTTATTATATAAAACTAATTGTGTGGATAAAAATAAAATTACATTATCTTGTTTTATCCATATTAAAGATTTATAAACTCCTTATAAGTTATACTCTGTATACATCATACGTGTCTACTTCTTAAGAATACCATATCCCATTCTCTAACATAGAGAGTGAAATATTGACAAAAAAAAGGGAAAATAAGAAAATAATACATATACATATATATATAT
This sequence comes from Tetrastigma voinierianum, assembly GCA_016808115.1. NCBI lineage: Eukaryota > Viridiplantae > Streptophyta > Magnoliopsida > Vitales > Vitaceae > Tetrastigma > Tetrastigma voinierianum. The sequence goes on from JAEQBH010003791.1 coordinate 77,739, forward strand.
ATATATATATATATATATATATATAAAATAAAGAAAATAATATACCAAATACTCTAATTACTTTTACAGAGTGAAGAAGTTGTAACAGATGATATATTCATTTATTTTGATCAAACATATCATATTTCCTATTTTAAATAAAAGAAAATTGGTTTACTTTTTTGGCTCCTATACTAAATAATCTAAAACAAGTATATTATCATTAAATCATTAATTTTTAATTAATACTGATATAATTAATGAGATCGTTTCATTAATAATTTTCCTTATAAATATTTATACAAATTATTTTATACCGAAAAAAAAAGAAAACCAAATCATGTAAAGAATTATTTTAAGTTCAATATTTTACATTTTGAAAAAGTAAATCTCTTAAATAAGAAGTGATCAGAAATAGTTTTAAAATGTTTTGGTATTATTCTTCCGTTGCATTATTATGTTTCTTACAAATTGTGTCACTAGGACTTAGCATGACCCTCATTTTCTATATACCAGTATAGTTCATAACTTATTTGTTGTTTCAGACCTTAATAAGTAATTTTACAAAACAATTGAATTATTTTACATTAGGGGATAATAATTCAAACACTTTTTAATGTTTAATTATATAACTAATTAATCAGATTAATATACATTTAATACTCTCTTTCGCTGAACTAACCTTTTGAAATAAATGGCATTACCAGTAAAGTTTTGTTTTATTTTTATTTGTATTTTATTCACTTCTATATAGACGTATGATACAACTACCACTTTTGTAAAAGCAACAGGCTAAGCAGACAATTAGCTCTCAGTTTACATAGTTTGGATGAAGCGATTAATATTTTCCTTAAAACATTATACATTAAAGAATTATAAAAATTATGATCAAATTATAAATTCATCATTCTCACGTTTTGACTTTTTAAACACTAGAAGATCTACCAGTCAAATCTTTAAAATTTGTGATAACAGTCAGTTATACCTTTTAATGTGACTTTATAATTTAATAAAAAATAGTATTTATTTGTTTTATATATTCTTTTTCATAATAATAGATACTTATTTTCATAGATTATTGCTTTACCATACCTTTTTAATTTTAAATAATTCAAAACTCTGAGAAACCATAATTAATTAGTTCATATTTAAAAATTAGGGTGAAACTGTTAAGATCAAACAAAGAATATGTTTTGATTGAGCCATGGGGAGGACAAAGAAACTTTTTGTTGCCGTTTCATGATCACCAGGGAATTGGGGATGAAGATCAGTTATATTTTTGTATCTATATGTGTGTTTCGGGACATATGGGTTTCAGGTTTTCCTAATCTCAAACAACTCTATAAATAATCAAACTATATACTCTATTACTGTTTTCTCACTCATTGTTTTCCCATCTCACTCTATCATGGCTTTTTGAAGAAACTGTTTTTCATCGTCAGGCCGAGCTTTCACGTAATTGGTACGTTTCACCCTGATTCCTCTTTTTACGTGCTGCCATGTTTGCCATGAACCTCCGTCGCTCTTGTGCGCGCACTGCGCTGCTTTGTTTTCGTTTGAATATTAACGCGTTCCGAAAAAAATTTTCCGGAAAATCTTCGCGGGTGGTGGTACGATCGTTGTTTTGATCGCTTTGTGCTTTTTATTCCTATCCGATCGACGTACGAGGCGCTTCGGCACGCGAACGCAACGACTGAAGAAAATAACGCCGATCGATCAAGCTGAAGAAAATTTTTGCCGATACCTCCGTTGGATTTTGCCAACGTGATATGAACCAGTAGGACCGCTAAATCGGATGGTAACCCAGAATGTAGTTATTGAGTTCAAAGAGAAAAAGATTATTCAAGAAAAAAAAAGAAGATATCTTATTTACGATGATTAAATAATTATTCAATTATTCTGCATTTTAATTATTCATTATTTTTTTTTTTTGTTTTTGATTTGTTTTCTCAAAACGCGTTTTAATTACTGTTTTTTTTTTTTTTTTTTTTTTTTTTACCCAAGCAATTAAGTGTTATATTTTCTTGGGTGTCTCTAGCAAAAATGATGGTGTGGCATCAAATCAAGAAAGGTAATCTTTGCATGTCAGATGAGTTTCATGGATTTTTTGATCTTTTACGAAGAACACCAGGTCTTACAAATAATCATTTACGGAACTCATACCATGTTTTGCATTTATTATTATTAACTGAGGTTTTTCAATTTGACATTATTTAAAGCATACATTGGAACCTCTCTCATATGTTTCTTTTTTGTTTGACTCAGGTGGCTCTAACATAAGAGCAATCCTTTCGATAGATTGATAGTCTTGTTAGTGTGAATCTGAGTGTTAGTAATTCTTATTAAACACTTAATTAGCGACTTTATATTTTTTTCATTTTCTATTTATTTATCTTGTATTCTGTATTACATAGTATTATTTTTTATGACTTTCAGGACAATTGGCAAATCTGTTCAGACAGCACTTATGATTATCTTTTTTGTATTATCTGTTGAACATTATATGGTCAGTTAACATATTTTAAATATTAATATCATAATCATACAAATATTTTTTTTGATGATGTCTCTATTAATTAATTCAGTAAGCTTTCTGTTAAATCGCCAGTTGGACAAAGGTGTCATCATTTATTTTTATTGTAATTCGGCCTGTGCGGCCCCACCAGCCAGGTACTGTACCACACTTTCACCGCCACCATATATACCTCTCCTACCTGCCACTTTACTTGCCATGGTGCCTTGTTTACCTCAGCTGCAGACAACACATTATTGATTGTCATGGGTTTCAATTTTTTTAATGTTAAATAAGGTTTTGATTGATCTAGTAGATGTCAGAAAGCAATGTTTCATGTAAGTAATTATTGCAACATGTTATACCATTTTTCAATGTAATTATCTATTCCTTTGTGGTGTGAAGCTTTACTAGCTCTAGGAAGGTAGCAGGAAAATAAATTACTAGAAGCCTTTCATTTTGTGTTTTGTTTGCAGTTGAAGAGGAAGATCCACAAGGCGAGTGTATATATGGATGATGGCTAGAATTAGGGGTGTACTTTGTGTTACTAGGTCGTGTCATTATATAGGTATTCGTTGGTATTGATCAATCCGAACATGACACGGATAATAATCATGTTAAAAATAGATATTCAAACGCGATCAATGATTTATTGTTATAAATAACGACTTTGATACACACATATTATGAAGTTTATATGAATTTGGTGAGATTATATTTGAGTTTAACGCATTAGTTTTATGCGAATAACATGAAGCTTTTGATGGGTCCGATTGTGTATAGTAATTAATTGAGTCGATTCAGACGAAATTTCGTTGTACAAGTTATTGAGAATAACCGTTTCTTATTAAACAACATGATTTCTGACTAAACGTGATTATTGTCAACCAAAATCCCATGGAATTTCGTGTTGATTCGAGTAGAAGTGTGATTTAGTCGTCAGTTTGTTTGTACAATCAATTGGAATTAATTGGGTTAGTTGTTATTAATTAATAGAATGGTGGTACGTTATATTTGTTAGTTTTTTTTTCTTTCAAACAGTTTAGTCTGAAAGCCCAGATAAGCCAAATTTCTTTGACCTGCGCCTGTTCGGGATAGCAATTAACTCTGGTTTAAGAGAGTTGTGTTGGCGGTGTCAAATTTTATCAGCATCCCCTAGATTTAGGTTATCTTAGTATAAGTCCCCATAACGTGGCTTTCTTAGTTTGTTTACATAGTCTTCTAAATGGATGATATTCTTTATTTTGTTTGGAGTACTCATTCTATGTCTTGTACCTCCTTGGCTCCATGAAAAAAAGTCTTTTGGTTAATATCGGTACCCAAGGTTTACTTTAAACAATGATTTGTAGACCTTTTGCATGATTAAATGTCTTCTATTCAACTATCCAACCACTTTTGATAAATGTGAGTTATTCATTCTTACAATTCAGTAAATACATTACTAATCAGAAGCCTGAAGTTATGGGTGTTGTTCTACAAGCTATCTTAAATATGTCAATTGACAAGTCTAAGGTTTTCACCAACTAGATTAACAATTTGACATATTGCTAGTTGATTGATCACTTACTTCATTTTACTCTCACATTATTAATAGGGTATGTGACCATTGTTTGAGCCCAAAGGAAATATATAGCAACAGGATAAAATGGAAAATTTTTTCTTTCAATGGAAACAATAAAATAAGAATAAATAACCACATTTAAACAATTTTTAACTTCTCAAGCAATTAAAATTCCAATTTCGGTGGAAGTATTTACAGTGTTCTGGACATATACTAGGTCCACCCTTGTACGTGACTATGAGTAAATTGAATATAGTTGATATTCATATTCATATATGAGAAATTATAGTTTAACTAATTAACATGACTTTTATATTTGACAAGTGGGCACTTAGACACAGGCTACATACCATTTCATCAAGAAAAGCCTTCCAACTTTTGAAGGATCTATTTCAATGGGGTGTGTACACCTACCATCACAAACTTTGGGCATGGACATTGAACCAATCCCAAAAACCAGTTTTGATGAGGGCGACGACATGGTTTGTGATTCATACAGTTCTTGGATAGTAAGCTCCTCCTCGTTATATACTTGTCTATATAAAGTGTCAATGCAGTAAAGTAAAGAATCTGAAATCGTAATTAGTATGATTTAGTAAAAATAAGTTTATTTGAATATGATGGCCTTTTGATCACTTTATTTTAATAAATTCTGAGTCTTGCCAAATTGTAGGTACTACCATAGTGCTGATTAATGATGAAACACATAGTTTATTAATCACGGTGGCTGGTGTCTATAAAGCATGAATCTTTTTATGAGTCCATACCCTTATATGTGCATTCTTTGCAATGTAAATTAGTGGACTGAAAAACAAGTTAACACAGTTTTTACTTTATTTAAATTGATTTTCTTTACTAAATTCTGATGTTAAAAAACTAAGTCACGAAAATCATTTTCAATTGAAGAATCAAATTATAGTGTTAGGATTATATGGTTTTGTTGACATAATATCTAATATCTAACTAACTTCTCATGACATTTTATTTGCACTATATATTAAGTACTAAGTCTGATTTATTCTTTGGTATTGTATATATGGAGATGAAACACCATCTTCATTGCTGTGAATTTGAGAGGAATAGTAAGCAACACAGAATAAGAAAATTGTTGTGTTTCTCTTGATTACGGCGGTACTCTCTCAAACATTGATTAATCCGACAGAACACTACAAGCGGCCGAATGACGTGCGTGTGTCTATGTGTCTCAAATTTTTAACAATCGATTATTCCCAGTTATTCCATTGAGTTTAATACCGAATATGACTCATTCTTATCATTGAGTCAAAATAAAAACTTAGTTTGTTTCTAGAATGATTATCTAACTTTAACATATATGGGATTGAGCTTTAATATGAACAGTCATATTACATTTACCTTTATCAACATCAAATGAAAAAATTGCATGTCATCAAATAACGGCACTGCCTTCTCTAGCCTACTAATGGAAGAGGAGATAGATGAGCAGATTTTACAGTGCGTTCAGCAGCGGTTCGTGGGTGGCTGAACCGACCACCATTGTCGGTGGGAAGACGTCGGGAGAAGGTAAAAACACATGATTAATTGATGCAAAATTCAGGTTATATTCATAAACTTGAGGAATTTGTTTAAGAAAATTAACATTGGTTTGTACTTCAACTGTGTTGTTAATTTATGCATATATAAATTTTCTAGGTTCAGGACTTTGTCAAATTGGAAGGTATTTGCTATGCAGGAAGCCATGGAATGGACATCATTTCTCAGTAAGCTCAAGAAGAAGAAAGTTTGGAGGTCAAGGACATCTATAGGGTTATGAATGAAAGGTCAGTTGTTCCCTTGAATCTAGAATAGAACTTTTGAGAAAACAAACTACTTTCTAAAAGATGTTTTTCTTAGGTTTAACTCATATATGCTGATAATAAATTTCTACATTTCTACATTCACATAAATGTAAGTTGTGTCTCTTCCAGCACACCTTGAGCTTCTTACCTCTAGTTGAAGAGGTGAAACTAATATCATGTTTTTTTTTTTTGGTGAAGAAGACTAGAAAGGATCTTACAAACATATTGATTGAAAAAGAATTATGCCAATCTTTAATTAAGTAATATTTACAACTTTGAAAATCCTACACCTGAATCATGAAATCTACAAACCTAATTCGTTTCTTTGCTAGACAGTGCTTGATGTTTTTGCTTCTCTATAGATAAAGTACAGGCACTTAACCAACATCTTGTTTCTTACAATGATAGTTTCTTTGATGGAAATATTGAATCTCTCATAGGTTACCTTCAGATGCCCATACCTAAGATCCATACTTAATTTGTTATTTCACCCATGAAATCTTCTTGCATGTAAATCATGGAATATGAAGCCATTGACAGGCAATCATTCTGTTTCACATCGTGCCTTGACACAATAATGCAAAGAATAATGTCTTTCCTTTCTTGATATGAATAATTGGAAAAGCATTTTCTCTTATACGTTGCAAGCCTGGTTCTTTTTCTCGGTTGGTTTCTTCTCAGAAACTACACTTTTATAATGTCTGATGATACATTGAATTGGATCATTTATGAACACCGAGCCCATATATAACTTTATAAATCAGAAAGTCTATTCTATTTTAAAATTTCTAAGATGAAATTATAGATTGTAAGGAAATGGGTGCTCTATGTGATATGGGGTGTATAAATTTTTGGGGTGTAATAAATTTACTCTTGATCCCAACATTCTTAAAGGAGACTCTACATTTTTTTTGGGCAGATTATAAGCTCACGACTCAGATATTATAAAACATAAAAGGATCAAGGGTTGAGGACAACAAATTCTGCGTATCGGTTCATTTCCGATGTGTCCATGAAAAGGTAACAAAACATGGGCTATGGAAAATTATGTGACAAACTAAATCAAAACAGTAATGATTAGATAATATATATATATATATATATAAATGATGAACTTGATCAGGACACCATGTGACACCTGGGGGGAAAAACATTGGGCCTTTGATCTGTGCTGGAAGGTTATCCAGTTCAGATATGGGGAAAAGGTGTATACGCTAATGATCAGTAATTTCCAAATTGACAAGTTCTAAGAAAATATTTAAATTCAGAAATTTATGAAGGAACATATGCTCAACCCAGTCATGTTTATAATATGAAGCGTGATGAAACAGTTTCATATCAAACGTTGATTCACGAACTACGATGTAAGCCTCCAGGAAGCTTTAAAACACTTCTCTTGTTTTACTCGCTCTTTGATGGAGTATTCTTAGATAGATTGTTTTTTTCGGTGAAGTATGAGGGCCCACTAGATATATTTATAGATTAAAATCAAGAATCGTCTTTATGAACCATCTCGCACGGCTTTGAAATTGAGGTTTGAATTTCAAAAAGTTCAAAACGTTGCACCCTTGAATCAGGCACCTCCCACTTGGTGCAAGTTAATCAAATTCTTTGATATAAAATACATGAATCATAGAGATAGGTCCTCCAATATGAGTTTTATCACAGCTTCTATTTCTGAAATGCATTTTGCTTCTCAAGTACTTAATGTGTAATGAAAAACTTGTGAATAAACCTTATATTTGTTCTAGGTCCAAATAAATCTGTTTTTATGGAAATGAATTAAAGTGCACATGAAATGAAAATAATGTGAATGTAAGAATTTCATAAAGTGAATGTATATATTTACAATTCTGAGAAACTGATCCCGATACATCCACATGATCCTTGAATGATTTCATTTGGTGTTGTGCTTTTATTGAAGGATCGTGGCAGTGCATCCTTCGATTACTAATATGCTCGATGACCACTTTCTTTTCCTTAACATACTCTAATGCTAAGTATTTGATGTCTGATGTAGCAGCCGACTCCCCACTTTACTACCACATTATTCTTAGCCCAGAGAACACGCTAATTTGAGTTATCACGAAGAAAATCTTCAAAGGCTGAATCTGCTGGCCCGAATGGAAACTCACCGCCGCGCGCCGCGCGGTGGCGACGAATCTGGTCGGCTGGGTGAAGTGTGAAATCAAGTCTGTTTGACACTTCTCGAACGACTCACAGGCCATAATGAATGTACGGATGTTGATTTGCGAGAATCCAACCTGGCCGTAAAGTCACGCATCGGAATAAGCCAGCGGTCCAAGAGTTGTCAGATGCATGCATACTTAAGCATATAATCTTTGTAGTTGGCGTGATCTGCATAAGCTGACTTTAACTGCGACTCTCAGGTGAATTGCTTTGGATTACTTTGATACCGTACTAACACTCCAAGCGCATATACAATACTCGGTCTTTAAACTGAACATACATAAGGCTTCCAACTAGAAACATATGGAATATTTACTTCATAGATTCATTTCTAAATCATTTTTGGGCATTGATTTAGACTTAACTTATAGCCGCCATAATGAAATGGAACAGCACTTGGTGGGCTAATCCTTCATCTGAAAATCTCTCCAAAATTTTGTTGATATAGGTTTTCCTGTATTAGACTAATACCCGGATCTATCTCTATGGATCTTAATCATGACATGGTGCTACCTGTATCTTTCATATCAAAGTTTTTGGAGGAATTGTTTCACTCCATGCATCCCATATCATTGGTTGCAAATTAAAATGTATCAAATATAAAACAAAACAAGTTCCTCCCTTGATAGGTATATACATTGATCATGGGGTTTGATGAAGCCAAATGAAATGTTCTTCATGATTTATACAAATACCATTAGTAGGAAGCTGTTTCATGATACTGCGATTTCTTAAACACAAACAAGTGCTCTCACCTTCCACTGAACCTTCGGGTTGTTTCATGTATACCTCATAACCAGGATCTGCCAGATTAATCTTTACATTTTCACATCTGTTTATTTACAACTCTTAGGGTCCTAATTATTTTTCAACTAATGCTGAAATATCAGAGAGAATCTTTTCTTGGATCGGGAGAAAGGTCTGCATGTAGTAGTTACTTCTTTTTGAGTAAATCATAGCGATAGAATACAACATATCTTTCATTATTGCCTAGAGTCTCTTTTGATCAACCTGAACCCCATTCTGACGTGACTTTTTCCTTTTGAAGCGACCTGGGTCCAGGACACCGTTTGCTTTTCATACTGGGATCAACTTCATCACTCTTCTTATTGGCATTTATACCACAGATGTCGGACTTAGTTTACAACATGGCTTGTAGAAAAGGTTTGGGATCATTCGACTCAAATGCTCTGGAGTTTCACCTTAAATACACTATGTGTAATCACTAGAATCGTGAAGCTTCCTTCCAGTACTGAATCCGATCACGTGTTGTGGATCATCTGTGTATACAAAACGGAAGGAGGCATAGTTTCAGCTATTTTGATTCAGATTATAAGATATAATTCTGAACTTGTTGATCCTGCGGAAGGTTTCATTATTTGTGGAACTTGATGATTGGTTGTTCGACACTAATTGAACTTGAGAGTGTGATGAACTACAACGTTATATCATTGTTGGTGATCGTGATGATAGTGGCGTGGAAGGTTTGGAGTTTCGCCATGATGACTAAGGTCAAATCCACAGATCGATCTCAACAGATCTTATGTTTCAAAAACGTGGCATTGTGATTCCAGATCACAGTTGAATGAAGATGGAGCGGTAAAATCTATAACCACTGGCGTTTTAGCGTATGTGACCGAAACCACTAAGTGTCCTTGGAGTACAATTTCTTTCTTACAGGTTATATATTCTCACACCTCAGAGGCGAGGTGGAATGACCCAGAAGAGAAAGCCTTCATATGTATAGCTGAGTTCCAGGCCTTTCATCAGCCCCAAGGTGTCTTTGGTTGACCTTGGATTGAGAGACACGGTTTAATATATACACTCTTCATGCGAAGTGCGTGGTCCACGAAAAGAGTGGGGAGGGACCAGTTGCTAGCACCTCTTTCAATCTAAGTTCGATTTCTTCTTTCTGCTACTGGCACGAGTTTTTCGGAGAACCAGGCGGGCGCAGTGTGTTAGACATTATCTATGCTTTTCTGAAGAGGCTTTGCACCGAAAAGAGCAGGTGCGCATCCACATTTCTGGTGTACCTACCATATTGTTCATTTACCTCAACGGATCTACTATGTGTGTTGCTTCCTTGTGGTTCACAAACTTATTTAAGATTTTGAAGGCATCCAGGTATGTATTACATTTAGCAGAGCAAGTATACATATGCTCATTAGTGAGAAATCATCAATGAAGTATTAAATAATTTTTTGATAATGAACATATCTATATCTTGGACAACGTATATGGGTGTGTATGATTTACAATATGTTTAGCTCTCCTATTGGCGTGTAACGTGGACTTGACATGCACTTTCATGATCTGATTCTGTGAGTCTCGAAATCGATATAATCTAAAGTACTAAATTACTCAAGTCTTTTACTAATCTTAATTCTATCTATGGAGTATGACCTAATCTCTGAGTATTGTAACATAGAAAGATCTATATTAATATTACCTCACCTTCTTAGTACCAATATATGAACATGCAAAAAAGATTATTATTAGGCTTCATTCTATAAACAATTCACCATAGACCATATATAAAATACATTCTAATATTATTTGATTTATAAAATAAGTTAAATACATTGTCTTGAAAGTAAAGAAAAAATTTAATGAATAGTCTAGAAGCAGTAAGTTTATTGAAACATTTTATAAAGGGTCTTTCAAGCCCAAATAAACTAAATGTCAGTATTAATGTGCATGTCCGATATAGTAGCCTCCACATCTGACATCTTTATTCTGATGAGATCTGACTATTTTCATGGCTTCCTTAGGTTTTGCATACCTATGAAGAGTTTGCAAATATGGATTGTAGAGACGGAATCAATCCACCCGGTGTTAATATTAACGTATATATTAGATTCATAACAAACAGATGTCTCTTACCGCTCTTCTCAAGCCTTCATATAATTTAGGACAGCAATCTTTCTTCACGTGTCCCTTCCGAAAACACTTATTTTCCTTCACGATATCGACTGAGGTGAGTATTCTACCTTTCCCCTCCCGATTTGATTTGAAGTGTATGATGCGAGATGTATCATTCCACATTCTTCTGAGTTATTGACATCGCACTTTGCCCCTAATAATTCCATCAAACCTCTTTATTCTTGATTTGGTCATTAATTCTAATTTGATTGATATTTGTCTTCTATATATATTATAAGAGATCCCATAAAAATTCATGATTAAGTATTGATGAGGAAGAGTCATTAGAATCTAGAAGGAATTTGCTAAGAGAATGAGCATATATCCAGGATTTCTTAGTTTAGTGCGATGTCACCTCATTTGCATGATGTTGCTCCACCCTCACCTTTATGGAAATCTGAATGTTGGAAGAAAATTTCGTATTGAGATTTTGTAACTTCTCTGGAAGTGATAATAGGTGTTCTACCTCTCAATTTGGTTTTGTTGCCAAATCACGGACATATCGTGTTGTATTTCAGCTGAACCCACACTATGCACCAGAAGCGGTGGTTTTGTATGACATTCTCTGTTGAATCGATTAGTTCTCCGTAGCCTTTCTGCTATAATATGACAATTAGGTGTGCTTTCTAACCTGCAACATCTTATTGGATTTGATTTTATATAATGATAGTGTCATACTAAATGAAGAATGTCTTTCCATATTTCTTAGTTATCACCACCAGATTCTACAAGATGTGTATCTTTAGTTTTTATAGGTATATAGCACTAGCAGTGTTTGAAACTTCTAAGGTCAAAAGCATGTTAGATGTGAGGCATGTATTACTAAAGTGCATGTTATGATATAAACACGCACTAAACTATATCAATTAACAAAATTTTGTGAGCAAAATCTTGCTAATTATTTATTTATGATGAGAATTAATAAATTATTTAATTTTAACTAGGTGGAACAGTAACTATGAAGCTGGATAGGTACATGCATTTATGGAAGGGAGGTCCAGGGGTAAGTGGAGGGTGTGACGTGCTCCAAAACACTATTGAGGCTCTTATCGCCTTTTATGGGAACTTTTATGAGCATTGTATGATCTGATACATAATGTTCAGGTTAAAACCCTTGTATAAGTGTTTGCATTTCTATATGAGAATCAAACTACAGATATATGTATCAATTCACATATCAATTCTGTGGGTGAATTATGAAAATAATTTGTAGCATCTATCTAATTAATTATATAAATATAACAAGATTTCTGTAGGATAAATTTTATTATATTAAGTATAATTAGTACAAGTTATATCTCATTCTTCTTTACTGATCTTAAACAAATAATTTTATTAATTAAGATCATGGCTATTCATAACCAAAATTATTTTGATCCTAAACTTTCTTGAACATTTTATAAGGTTTTTAGTTGTTTCCTGGGGAATTAGGCACTAAACTTGGGTTTTACCATATAATATAAATTTTGTTTGAATAGCATAATTAAACACTCTTATTGTATATAGAAAGGTTATGTTAAAATCATAATTTATTACACACATGTTAGTTTTATGAGAATCAGCTACAAATGACTATATTAACCATGAAACATGGATTTTGTAATTTTATTTAGCATTATTCTTGATAAACATGGTTGAGCAATTAATAAATATTGTGAAGCATAAATGAATGAATGTATAAAAGTGTCTCATGACAACCTTTTAAGCCAAGTTGGCTTGGTGGGCCTCTTGATTGTTTGCTGGTTGTTATGTCAACTAACATTTTTTTTTTTTTGACACTGGGTTTAATAAACCACTTTATATTACAAAGTAGTGAGCTTGTGAAATTTGAAAATAAGACGCATTATGTTAGTTTGGATCAAATAATTATGGGCCGATGACAGTAAAGAAGGCTGTGTTTTTTTAGTCATAATTTATTGTGTGTTTGACCTGGTCAGGAATGTGGAGAGTAAGTATAGTTTGATGTCAACATGATCATCTTATTCAAATGAGTGAATATGGTTTAATCAAACTAACAATTAGTGAAAGGAGTTCAGATAAAGGATCTAAAGAAAATCTGGAAAGTTAGGATCATGTCATAGTTTTCAGCCTCTTGTAAATTTTTTGGAATGTAAAACTACGAAGTCGAGGCGGAGGTGACCATGCACTCGATCCATTATGTTTATATGTCGAGCGATTAAGTATTTTATAATATGAAGCATGGAAGCTGATGGGTTTACATCACGCCAGGCCATTGAATTCATGAAACCAGATGTACCAGCAAACCTCAGGAAACTTTAAACTTTCATGTTTCTCATTCTTTTTTGATGATGATGTTCTTGATGATTGTTTTTAGGTGTAACAGGAGGCTATAGACTGTTATAGATTAAGTGAGATAAAATCTTTGACCGTCTGGCACAGAATTCAAGTTTTAGAATTTCAAAGTTCAACGATTGCACCACCAGAGATCTCTGAATTTAGCAGGTTCATTTGATGTCATTCGGCCTCAGAGAAGGAAAGCCCCTTACCTTCCATGAAACCACCTGTGTGCCTTAATTATGTAGTATTATTATAACTAATGATGTTAAACATGTATAATATTTTTGTTGTATTAAACATAGAGTTATGAGTTTCAATGACATACTAGGATTAGGACAAGGGCCATGCCATGGAGTATCTCAGGCATATAGTTTCCATTAAACCAGACGTTTGTCCTATCATTTTGGAGATGACCATTACTAATTAGAAGAATCCATTTAGATAAATTAAATATTCAACCTATTAATGTCTATAATTTTTACATTTTCCCAATATAAGTATATAATTATTATTGTACCAGGAGATTGTGTGTGTGATAACAGCTATGGGAGAGGGGGTACCTATAATCATTTCGTCAGTTACAGAAAGGCTGATGGCTTCTACTCCTGTGACACCATGGAGGTCATACAGTTTCTTCATTTCTTGCAAGATGGAGATGACCTAACAATACAAGTAGTTCAAGTAATCTTAACGTATTTTTTGCTTTTTCTTTTTTTTTTTTGGAGGTTTGGGGAGTAGGGGACATTTTCACTCTTGTTTGGACTGTGACACCATTTTTTTCTGGTCACTGGACGAACTTTGGAGATGAAAACCGAATAAACTGAGCTTTAAGTTTGAAAGGTGTTTACTGATCTATAATGGAAACCTAGAGAAAGAATGGAAGAAATGGAGGGAGTGGGACCTTTTTGTTTTTTTGAGAGTTGTTCTACATTTTCTTCCTTTACAAGACTTGTTAATTTCTTCAAGAACTGCTGGTTTAATGTTATTCATACTGTATGTTGATATATTCTTTTTCTATCTTCAGAAAATTGACATTTCTGAGACTGAGCTTTTGTTTTTTAATGGATCTATAAATTACAGTAACTCAGAAAAATACCTTTTCTTACATGTACATTGAGCGATTGTTGGATTGATCCTATATGTTTAATATGATTTAACTCTCTCATATCAGTTCTTGAGTTAAAAACTTGGGTTTTATTGACAAGCTACTTTTTATGTTTTTTAAACAAAACTTAAGGTTATATTTAACAGTAAAAAAATTGGGCTATTGTTTACGAAAAATGCTTTTGTTTGAAAAACAAAAAAACAAAGTCTGTGATAAACATGTCTAGTTTCTAATTTACAATTTGATTCTGAAAAACTTGAATAATTTTTAATCGTTTCTATTTCTCAATAACTGAAAACATGATGTTTTCAAACATTAAAAGAAAAAAACTCTTCATTTTTGCACATTGTTCTATACAATATCAATTATAAACAGTTTTCAAACCTTGTTAAGAAATGATTACCAAATGCAACCTTAGTTTTTGTTTTTTTTATCTTGATAATGGCCAAGATATATTATATAACCAACGAGGGTGATTGGTTAATTGTTTTCCATCATTTATATGGATTTTCTTTGTGACATTAATCTTTTCTGTTGCAATACAGTAAATTATTTCGTTAGGATATAGACTCAGGACCCTATCATATATACCCTCATGACCTGTTTTAACATTTTATGATGAGGCTGTTGATTCATGAGTTTACATTATAGTGTTACGATATCTGTTAAGAAGAATAAACAAAGCAGTAATTTATATTGAATAAACAAGATCATTGATTTCTTGTATCATACATACCTTAGTCCAGCATATATATTGTTTGAAACCAGATCAATAGGATGGGGGCAAAAGAAAGAGCTGAAGGCTAAGGAAGCTGATTACTATGTGACACAGTTATATACTAATTTGGATAGATTGAAATCCAAAACAGAGGATGTTCTACAGTCAAATGAAGGAAACATTGATTTTTTTTTAAACTTCTACTAACTATCTAAGCTTAACACTTGTGGATATTTTAAAGCAGAAGTTATGTTTGAAGAATCAAGTTTATATCTTATGCAGATAATCTTTTTCATACTTTTTGTTGCCAAGTCAGGATATTTCATTATAAGTTTAATGAACTAATCTTCTATATTACGATGAGGCGTATCAGTTTTAAAAAAGAGACGACCTATAGGGAAATGATCTTGGTTGAGTTCTATAAGACAATTTATATTATAACTAAAATATTTAATTATAAAAAAAAAAAAATTTATAGTTTGTTGTGTAAAACATTGATAAGTCATATACTCTCATTTTACATTTAACATATTATCATCAGCAGTCAGCGAATTCCCCTAACCAACTGGAAATATGTTGTTATTGGAAGTAATGGCGTGGATTGAAGCAGTGTTTGAGTTTTGTACATAGTCTTCAATTGAAAGAAATAAAATACAAATTAGTTTAAGTTGCAAAATATTTCCCAAATTGATTTACAAGCGGGTGTTGCGCGTTCTGTGACGTTGGGGGTTTAAATGCTATCCTTGGCGTTTGAAGCGGCGTGATAATTGGTTCGCATTGCAAGCGCTGGACCTGCTTTCTGGCGGGTTGAGATTTTGTCTGCTACCGCGGTTTGTGTGATAGTGGAAAAATCTTCGGCAACGCCGCGTGGGGAGGGATGGGGCGAAGCCAGACCATAGCTCAGGCGTTGGATTTCAAATCATGCCATGGTTGCCAACGATTGGTTAAAAAAAGATTATCACGCCATGCGCATGGATGTGGCGATTATGTCTATATTCTACAACTGGGCTTCAGCTCTTCTCCTATTTTCCTACCATGTAAGACTGTTGGCGCCAGTTTGCCTGCTTTCAAGTTGCCCGGGTGGCGTATGCTGCTTTGTGCCAGCGCGTCTCAACCTCAAGTTGTTGCCTTTACCAGTTATAATCGGAGGTGCGACCCACCTGTTCAGTGGGTTGATACGGTGTGGCGACTATATCGTTGCGAAGTCGTTCTTTGGTTCAATGGAGATTATCTGTTGGTTTTCTTTTTGATGGTTTGTGATTGATGTTTATTTTTGTTTGTTTATGGTGGAATTTATAGTTTCATGTTGTGATTTGATGATCTTTCTTGTTGGATTGGATCGTTTACTTGGAAATATTTATATTTTGAAAGGGAATGATAGATGATATTCGGGTCAAGCATGCAGAAAGTCCGTAGCCATTTTCTAATATCTTTACACGCTTTCAAATTGAGAAGCTGATTACAATGAGTCATTTAAAAGCCATATGATGGTTGATCAAAGGCCAAACCAGCATCGACATGGTAGCGAAACAATTAGAATGAACTTTAAAAATATATAGATATACAAATGTTACCATGGGAAACTACGGATGGACGTAGTTTTTTTATTTCAAATCTTAACCAGCGACCTACCATTTGGGGTAATATAGGGTTCTTGTTCTTGTTTTCGTTTGAACAGGTGTTTGGCTCTGAAAGTTCTTCTAAGGAATTTTGTTCTTTATTGTTCTCTAAGTTCGGTGATATATTTCAAAAAAAAAATAAAGAAAAAGGAATGATGTTTCATTTATGTTTGTAGTTAGTTGTTTTCAGAAAAAAATTTATTCCATCAGCAATCTCGACATTTCACGGCTTCTAGCCCCATGAACGCAAGCTCATGTTCAAGAAAAAGAAACACTGAAAGAGAAAAAAATATAACAAATACAGGAAACCTATGGCTGGATCTTTGATAACATGTTGTTTTACAGATTGAATAAAGGAAGAATATATGCGTTTGAAGCTCTATTCACAGAGGAAATGGGAAGGGAGTCTGTATCTCATTACTAGTTACCACCTGATGCCTCCATATCTCTAATTCCATTTCAGTAACTTTATCACATTTTACCATTGTACTAGTATTAAATTCGGATTCTAAATGGGATTCAGGATTATTTGAAAAACCGGTCCAGTATCTGCGAATCACTACGTGAAGTCATTCATACTTGTTGTGGAGTGATAGTAATAGTTTGAATAACAGCCTCGACACTTGAACTCGAGGCGGATGAGGCTGCCATTTGCTCCTTTAAGGGTATTAGAGTCAGCGCCACGTCTTTGTGCTGTGTGAAGGCGACAAAGTTTGTTGGTTGGCAGAGCTCGTGTTGTTACGAAATGATAAATTGAAAGGATGAAGGAAAAATACTTTACTAAGAACATGTGCGTAACACTCATGAGATACAAATATCTGATTATACATGTTCTTTTTGTATTCTGCACGCATTTTAGCGATGGTAAAAAGACAATATTATCATACTCAGGGAGTCGCTTATCATAATGCATTAGCTTTGTGAAGTGGAAATTCAGAATCTTTCTATTAGTTGCAAATAATATTTA
This sequence comes from Tetrastigma voinierianum, assembly GCA_016808115.1. NCBI lineage: Eukaryota > Viridiplantae > Streptophyta > Magnoliopsida > Vitales > Vitaceae > Tetrastigma > Tetrastigma voinierianum. The sequence goes on from JAEQBH010003791.1 coordinate 95,427, forward strand.
ACTCTATGAGATTTTGAAAATTTGTTGAAATAATATTTTACAGTTGATTTATTTTAGCCCATAACATCACACTCTTATTTATGTGGGTGAAGCATGAGTGTGAACATATGCTAGGTTTGTTTGAAATC
>JAEQBH010003792.1:0-80613 GCA_016808115.1 Tetrastigma voinierianum
TTTATATGAATTATAAATTCATCATGTGATTAAAATGTTCAGCCCGACTTGAAATTGACATTTCGAAAATTGGAAATTTGAGTGAAATTTTGGAAATTAGAATTTTAAGTAAATTTGAAATTTTGGAATTTTTGAATTAAATTTTAGAAATCAAAGATTTTAAATTGAAATTTGAAATTAAAAACTTGAATATACTGGAATTGGGACCTTGAATTTTAGAAATTAAGGGTGGAAATTTGAAATTAGAAACTTGAGAAGTTGAAATTGGGAATAGGGAGATTTGAATTTCAGGGAAATTAGGACTTATGAATTTGAAATTATGAATTTATAATTTTGAAGTGGAAATTCAGATGAGAGTGAAACAAGGACTTGAATTTCAAAGTGGGACATTTGAATTTTGAAATTGTGAATGTACTTTTGAAAATTGGGGAGCTTAGAGTTTTGAGATTGGAAATTTGGGGAATTGAATTTTGAAGTGCAAGTGTAAATTTGAAATTAAAATTTGGGGACTCTTTATTTGAGAAATTAGGAAGTTAATAATTTTGAAATTGAAAATTTGAATAATTTGATAAATTTGAATAAATTAAGGGTGAAAGCTTGATTGGTTAAGAGTCTATCAAAGAATAGGATCAAAGGAGCATAATGGACATAATGGGTTGAAGGTCAAAGAAGCTAATGAGTTTGGTAAAGGACTTAGTGGGCTTAATAAGATTGCTTTATAGAAATAGTAGGATCTTATTGGGTTTAGTCAAATGACCTAATGAATTTTAGGTAGACAAGGTTAAGTAGGTTTGTAAGTTTGGAAGCCAATAGGTCGAATTTCTTAATTATTATTATAATAATAGATATAAGAAGAAAGATAAATGCAACTTATGTAAACTGATAACATATAACATATAAAAACTTTCCTAATTGGATAAAATTATACATGTCCCATAAGCCCATGCTAAGTCCCATTGATTTAAATCATACATGTCTTATTAGAAATAGGGTGGGAAGGGAATCCAAAAAAATCCACCCCATTACCATCCTTAATTATATTGAAATTAATTTTCAAAATAATTAATTTGTTCTTGGCATCGATTTGGTTATGAAAAATCCTTCTGTTGGTATCTTAAAGCTTGTAAGAAATAGATATTATACTTTCTTCTAATCAAATTTATGTTTTTGTGATCCAAAGTTTCCTCACCACCAAGTTATTTCACCTTACTTCGATCATCATTAAATCATTAGATTATTTTAATACTTGGATGATTTGCTCATTCAACCTAGGGATGGCTACGAGGTAGGTTTGGGGACCAGTTTGCCCTATTTATTCACGTCACGAAATATATAAATATTTTTCATACTCGTCCCGAACCCAAGATAGGGCAGAATATTTTCTTCCTGTTCCCAATTAAAAATCCTATCTAATATCCCGACCTCGACTCGAAAAAATTTCAAAAAACTACCAATCGTCGTTTTCTCAGCAACCAAACAATCTGTATTCCTCATTTTCTCAACAACCAAACATATCCAATCAAATCACAAAATAACATTTAACTTTATTATTCATCGACAATGCTCATCTTCAGATTACTAAATCAGTATAGAATGGAAAACCAAAAAACGCATAAAACGATTTATCATTGATAGGATTTGAAAAATAAGGCTATGACCCAGCACCCAAGCCAAGAAGAATTTGGCAGAAACGAAACCACGAAGGCCCACTAGTTGAATTCCAAAGAGAGGCTTGCCCAATGAGGCATTCATGCCTCTTTACGTCAGCATTTCAGCCTTTGTTGGGCCGAGTAGAAGAGAGGTTCAATCAGCAGCTTTAAGGCCACTTATGAGAGAGTTTCCCCACCGGTCTGAGGAAAATAGAATGGTACCAATGTATATCATTCATGAAGTCGGAAACCAAATCTACGATAGGAAGAAAGACAAGATTAGATCAACATCAAATCGGGGATCTCCACCGTAAGGAAGGAAGATTACCCCGGAATAAAGCTACTTCTTTTCATATCACACCCAATCAGATATAGACTATAATAGAAATGTCCATCCAGGGTGGTCCTAATTACCATCCAATGGGGAGAATATCTCTGTATAAATCTGAGGACGCCCCGTCGGTGAAAGATACCTTGGCCTTTGTTCGCCGCCACAGCGATTTAGAAGTCTCTCTTTTCTCAGAAAGAAAGCGGCAGGCATCGGGTGGCCGCAGGCGAAGCCCTCGCCTACCTTCGTTCGTTTTTTTTTGCGAGGAGGAGGGCTACGACCAAGGTTGCGGATCGAGATTCTGAGTGGTCATACTTCAGCCGGACTGATCAGGCTGCATCGACCATGACAATCGGGTCGGCCCGACGATCCTTGCAGCTCGGTAGTCGGTTGAAAAAAGGCATCATCAATCATAAACACCACTAACATTCAAAAACCATTTAGATCTCTATCTTTAACACAATTTCTCCATGTTCATAAAAAAATTATAAAAATTTGCTCTCGAATCTAGCAACAACACAGGCTCAATTTAAGAAACATATACCACTAAAATCAAGCCAAGCAATTTGCTTCTAAAATCAAATATAGATGGTCGGAAAAATGAACCAATCAAAACTTAAATCCCACAAACCATGAGCATTTCTCTGTTTCACCGAAAAATCTAACCTAAAATAACACCAACTCAGATAAAAAACATCCCTAATCCATCCAAGAATGAGAACGATAAATCAAAAATCGAGCCCTAAGTCGATCGATCTTGTTACATCCATCGTTACTAGCAAAAGAAGCAGAAGAAGAATAAGAAATGAAGAAGTTGAGCCCTAAGCCAATCATCCTTGCCGTAGCCATCAATATTAGCAGAAAAATGAAGAAGGGAACTCACAAAAAAGAACGGCGAGAAGAAGAAAGCAAAAGAGAAGAAAGAAATTAAAGTGATAGAAGAAAGCAAAAGAGGAGGCGTTGATCTAGGGTTTGCTACTTAATGGGTTTATATACCCGAGTTTTTTTGTATTAACAATAGATTAAGGGTAATTTTGTAAAATGCCCTTCCGGGTTGGGGCGGGGCGGGGTCTTACACTATGCGAACCTAAGCACAGTCCAACCGGTCGGGTTGAAAATTCAAACCCAAGGCTTAGATCCATACTAGTTTAAGTTATGTCCCAGCCATTGTCAGCCAGCGCAAGGTATGATTGTCAATTCACACCCTCAAGCCTTCAACCTAAAGGCTTGAAGTGTGAAAGCGACACTAGCAGTCCTTATGCTTGGATTTTGTCCAATTACCAAACACTATTCAAAGTATATCTTTTAACTTTATAAATTTATCAATTCTCAATTCAAAATTTCATACTCTGAAAAAATATTTCTAAATATCCAAATCTCAATTATGAATCTCATATAAAAGTTGTTCGGATTATAACAATATTTAGGATCTCCCAGGGATTGACTTTGTACTAATATAAAAGCAGATATTTATTATCTAAAAGTTTCTCGATTAACTTTTCAAAACCCGACATTTCACATAAACATGAACTTATTAGTTCAACATGATCCAACATAAAATTCTAATCAATTCCTAATGATGACGAATCCCCAATCTAGTCATCACTTCTTGTGGAAACTAAAAGTATGTCCAGCGAATGGAAGTGAGCTTAAAACCTTCGATAAATCTTATCGTTTTCGTAGGAGAAAAAGTTTTCCAATCATATAACCAAATAAGGGTTTTAATAAAACTTTTGATTCAAAAATAAGTTAGAGCATTAAAAGAAATTTCCTTCAAAATATTCTCAAATTCATTTCAAATGTCGATTTATATCGATGTATGTCCGAACAAATTTAAGTATCAATTTACGATTGGCTTGCTTTCATATCAAAGTGAAATCAAATATAGTTTTATTTGGTCGTCAAATATCGAATGGTACGAAACACATTGTGGGACTTTCAAATGGAGTGGCTAGCCTTGTGAATTATTCCTTTTAAGGTGGACGGAACCAAACGTGCAGTATTAGTAACCTCCCAACGAAACCCACAGGGTGGGGTTAAATCGATTACGTGCGCCGCAGGAATGTAAATGTCAGCCTATTTTCTTGTTGACAATGACAGATAGTGTATTTATTATTCAGTTTAGTGATGCCGGCCGGGGCCGGGCTGTCTTTGGGCGACCCGAGCCGTTAAAGGGTGGGGCGGCCGCGGAGTTTCATTCGGGCCGGCCGTCCAGGTGGGTTGGCCCGAATCATGGGCTTTTAGGCCCGCCCAGAGGCCCACCTAGAAGCCTCGGAGGCAGGCAGAGCCGGTGGGGCAGCCACAGGCGCCCGGGTGTCCCAAAGCCAGATCTATGGAGGCCCGCCCGAGAGGCCGTCTGAGGCAGCAAAGCCAGCCCTAAGCCCAGCCCCCTCCCACGTGGGTTTTTTGTTTAAATTGTATTGAAGTTAAATAAAGTAGGCAAAAACGATTCAAAATAAAAAATACATCATTTAAAATTTTATAAATCAAATATAATTACATTTAGAAATGTATGACAAGTTTCGTCATTCTGAAAATAAGTACATCTCAACTAGGTTGTGGTGTAACACCACAAATATACCTAACCGAGTTTTCGGACATGTTAAGGAGTGTAATAAAGCTAAATTGAATTTTGAAAAATAAGCAGAGACACGAATTAATACTAAAATCGAGGTAAAGTGGTAGTGTGGCTTGAGAATACAATATCATATTATAAAAGAGCATATGTATCGAGAGGAATTAAGAGAAATTAATGTAAATAGAAGAAGAAGAAGGATTTAGAATGCAAATAAGAGAAGCTTAAAAGCAAGAATAATAATAATCCATTACTATAATGGTTCAGGGAAGCCTAGAAAATTCTCTAGATCTCGGATGACGAAACGGACTGCGTGGGTTGGTCGTCTTGCGAAGAATCTAGTGAGCCCCGAGAAAAGTTTCGTCAGGATGCGAGACCATCAGAGATATTTTACGATTTTGCAGGTGATAAGTCGTCGATATTGGGGGCGAATTACGAAAATCTCGGGAAGTCGAGAAATGGCGTGAATTAAGTTCATTAAAATAAAGTGGCCCGAAAAGAAATAAAAATTTTCGAGATAAAAATGGACCCAAATAAAAATATCCTCGACTATGGATCCTAAAAAAGAATAATAATAATAATAATAATAATAATAATAATAATAATAATAAAATAACATAAGAATAAAAAGAAGAAAACAAAACAATTTGGTCTCATACTAGGAGGCGTGAGAGAAGGCGACAGTGGTAGAGGCGTTTTTTTTTGTTTTTTTATTTCTTCTTTCTCTTTTTGATTCACGAGAGTTTAATGGATTAGGTCGTCGGGCGAGCGAAAGTTCATCTACTCGGCCGAGGAGCTGCAGCATTAATTACCAAAACCATGGGATTTATCAAGAATTCAAGTAAAGTTAGGAAAATCTAAGTTTTCGGTACTTTCTCGGATCGGCGTTCGGCGGTCATAATTAATTCGGACGAGAGCCAAGTTGATCGCGCATCGAGAGGCTGCAGCGTGGGTACCAAAATCTTGGAGTTTCGTCAAATTCCACGAGGTATGAAAATTTCCTTACTTTGAATAAAAAGTCATGTAATGGCATAGATTGTTTTCGGGGTCGGAATAGGCCTTGTGATTTAGTCCCAAGATTTTGGGGCCAGATGAAATTTTTTGAATTTGGATTTCGGACGTCTGGCTGTATTGAAGAATTTAAAATTAGACCAAAGAATAAGAATATATATGAATATACGATATGATATGTGAATAATATGAATATAGGAATATATGAAATGAACATATGATAGAAATACATGAGATTAGGAGAGTATACGATTAAAATGACACATGCTTCAGAAATCTTATGAATGATAGGAAAATAGTTACATGTATGATAAATAATTAGAGATACAGTAAATTGAAGTTAAAAGATATATGAAAAATGCAAGAAAGATACAAATACATGGTTATGTAAATATACGCATATGATTAGAATAACGATAATTATTAGGGAATGAGATATATGCGAATAAATATAGCTGGATTGTCTGCTTAGAACCTAGTAGAGGATAGATAGGCATTTATAGGGACAGATTCTTTGTGACATATAGTTCTGAGATATCGAGCCTCGTTTGGGTAGATGACATAGATCCGTTTGGATCATTATAACGGCTTTCGTTTGGGTCACATACTACATGGCATAAAGTCCTTTGTCTCGTGCGATGATGATACCTTAATTATCCAGCTTCTAAAATATATTTGCGAGGCAATGAAACACAAAGAAAATAAATGATATATGTAAATGGAAATGTATAGAATATATGACATGATATGAGAAGCTGCTAACATGCGATATAATATACCGATTCTGATAACAAGTATAAGATGACAGTATATGAAATACAACAGTATATGAAAAGTACATAGTACATGAAAGTATATGAAAAGGACAAAGAATTGTATATGACAGTATATGGAAAGTACAAAGTGCTGATTTACATGAAAAGTATATGAACAAGTCTGATATATAGAAAGAGAAAAGAAGTATATGACAAGTAAACAAGTACAAGAAATAAAGTGTCAATGACACAGAAATGTATGTAATGATTAATATAAAAGTCTACGAGTATATGAAAAGCCGCAGTATATGAAAATCACGGAAAGTATAGTATATGAAAAGTCTGAAGATGAAAATATAGGGGATGTGAACATGGCCAGATTCCCTCTCGAATCGTAAGTGAATGTCAATTCTATATAGTCGGAAATAAAAACGCCAAATGTAAAGTATATGACAATCTGAATCGTATAAGAAAATATATGAAATAAAACAATATATGAAATGAATAGATAGCATGGGTAGCCTACATGAAAAGGAGACATGATATGATGCAGGGATAATAAATGATATATGTAATAGTACATAGAACAATAAGTTATAGACGAGAGGTCTGATAAAAGTATAGATAGAAGATATGCCAAAGACATAGAACAATAAGTTATTGAATGAATATGATATATGCTAAGTATAGAAACATGAATACAATAAAAGTATAGATAGGAGATATACCAAAGACATAGAATAATAAGTTATAGAATGAATATGAAATATGCAAGGAAATATAGAAACGAATACGGGAAAAGTATAGATAAAAGTATGCGAACATAGAACATGTAACGGAAAAGATTGACATGTGCAATAAGATTATAAAGATGATAATGTAAAAAGTTATATGAATATGTATAGTTATATGAATATGTATAGATGTATAGGAAATGCATATGTATAAAACTGTAGCGGTCACCATTGGTAGTTGTCCATGCTTATGTTGTAAGCGTAAAACATACAAGTGTAATCAAATGTGACGAAGCGGAGCAAGAGGATAGGACATCACATCGACTACAGGCCATCTGAATAGGTGCTGTACTTTGATAAGTAATCTACGATTTTCATTGGAGCGAAGTATATGGTATAGTTATTAGCAATAGTGAAATTGTAATAATACAAAAATGGGACTCAGTATGTGTGTATAGAATATAATGAATACCACTATGGTGGTATGTATAATGTATATGTAAAGAATTTTTATTAATCTGAGAAATTATTCATATGAATGAGAAAACGGAGAATGCAGTGTCGGCTCACGAGTCGATCCATGATGTGACACCCTCAGCTTGACACCCCATCGGGTGTCGAGGTTGAAGCGCGTCTGAATTTAATTAGTATCGGAAGCGAGGTTTATCGTTTAAGGTGCCTAAGCATAGATGGAAGTATGAATGAAGAGATAGAAAAGAATCATGTATAGAAATGTATTGGCTGATGTGGATGTCCTTGTGTGTTCATAATATAGATGGATGCCGATCACGAGAGGCGATGAAGTGTTAACGAGAACGAGGTTATCATTTCAACAGCAAACAATGTCCCTAACGAACCAAATAAAGCCTTGCTAAGCATATCGCAAGACATGACTCGGGTATTGGATGGACTGCATGAGTCTATCAAGAGCTATTTAGCACTTGTGAATTCTCTTCAACGTGTGACTTTTCCCTCAAGTGGTACAAGATGCTATGAAAGTAGAAAAACTGAATCGAGTAACGAGAAGATCTCAGAAAAAGGAGTGCGAAGAGGTGGTTCCTCTTCGGGTAAAGGGTGGAAAGGCTTGAGTTGATTCGGTGGTTCGAGTTACTCAAGGTAGAGAAGGCAAGGGCTAATGTTGCTCCTAGTTAGTAAAGGCATGGCCTCGGAATGAGGAGAAAGTCTGGAATGCCTCATTTGCCACAGAGTGGCATTAGTGTTTGCGATCTTGACGGGGAGGATGTTTAAGATGTGGAAGCATTGAACATTTACGGAAAATTATCCCTAGAAAATCGAGGATAATAGAGAAGTCTACAAGGGAGATCGGTCACAACACCTTCGACTCGGGGTGAAGTCGATTTAACAAAAGGAAGTGGAAGTCCAGTGTCGGAGACGGTGGATGCGTCTGATACTATAGCCACAGACACGAGCTTATGTTATGTAAGCTCGTGAGGATGTCAGTAACTCCCAGATGTTATAGCGGGTATTTTCTCGCTTTATGATATTGAGATGTATGCGTTGATAGATCCTGGACCTACGCATTCGTATATCTGTATTTAGCATGTGTCTGATAGAATGCCATCAGTAGTATTTTTACTACTGATTGGAAATAAGTAGTAAATACTTATTTGGACGGTGTCGAAACACTGAGTATTTTACTTGGTATCCGATTGGAAATAAGGTATTCCACCCTTATTTGGACCAGTGTGTCGTAGATGACACTTCGGTGTATTCTAAAAATGCACTGGAACAAGAATAACATTGAGGATAGTGTTACAGATTTTGAGAGAGAAAAAGTTAATGATAAAGTAAAGTAAATGTGATTTGGCTAACGGAAAAGGCATCATTCACCAGGCCCGTAAGGTGTGCGAGTATGGAGATTCACTTTGCGAAAAGTGATAAAGGTGAGAAAGTCACGAATTTAGTTGGATACTGTTGTGATTAGAGAATAGATACTTGGGATTACAAAAATAGAATAGAAAGTCGAAATGGAGATAGGAATGACTAGATAGAAAATGAGGATTTATTGTATGCAAGAATAGATGGGGAGTATCAAATGTTCAAAAGAGAAGTAAAACATAAAATTTAGGCATGCGGAGGGCACAATACCCTCAGCTTTTCAGTTTAGGTAATAAAATTTCGAGGACGAAATTTCTTGAAGGGGGGGAAAGTTGTAACACCCCGAAATATACCCTAGCAGTTTTCGGACATGTTAGGGTGTAATAAAAGCTAAATTGAATTTTTGAAAAATAAAGCAGAGACTGAGAGTGTAGTACTAAAATCAAGGGTAAGTGGTAATTCACCGCTTGAGACAGAATGTCATAATATAAAAAGAGCATATATCCAAGAGGAATTAAGAGAAATTAATGTAAATAGAAGAAGAATAAGGATTTAGAATGCAAATAAGAGAAGCTTAAAAGCAAGAAAAATAATAATCCATTACCAGAATAGTTCAGGGAAGCCTAAAAAATTCTCTAGATCTCGGATGACAAAGCGATTTGGCGGATTGTAGATTAGTCTCCACGAATCCTAGTGACGGAAAAAGTTTCGTCGGAGTGCGAGACCGTGAATATTTTATGATTTTACGGGTGATAAGTCGTCGATGACTTCGGGGGCCCGAAGATTGTTATGAAAATCTCGAGTCGAGGAAAGAAATGACAGCAGGATAGTTCATTTAAAATAAAGTGAGCGAAAGAAATAAAAATTTCGAGGTAAAATGGACCCGAATAAAATAATATGAGCTATGGATCTAAAGAATAATAATAATAAAATAACATAAGAATAAAAAAAGAAAGAAAACAAAACAATTTGGTCTCATACTAAGGAGGCGTGAGAGAGGGCGGCGGAGTGGTAGGCGTTTTTTGTTTTTTTATTTCTTCTCTTCTCTTTTTTGATGCAGCGGGTTTGTTCGTTGGGTCGTCGGGCGAGCGAAAGTTCATCTACTCGACGAGGGCTACGCGTGAGTATAAAAAACATGGGATTTCGCCAAGAATTCAAGTAAGAAGTTCGGAAAATCCTAAGTTTCGGTACTTTCTCAGATCTACGGCGTTCTGACGGTCATAATTGGTCGGACCAAGAGATAAAGTTTATCCACGCATCGCGAGCTACGCGTGGGTACCAAAATCTTGGAGTTTCGTCAAACTCCATGAGGTATGGAATTTTCCCTACTTTGAATAAAAAGTCATATAATGGCATAGATTGTTTTCGGGGTCGGAATAGGCCGTGTGATTTAGTCCCAAGATTTTGGGACTGAATATTGGAAATTTTTTGGACTGGATTTCGGACAGTCCCAAACTGTATTGAAGGATATAAATTAGATAAAGAATAAGAATATATATGAATATATGATATGATATGAATAATATGAATATAGGAATATATGAAATGAACATATGATAGAAATACATGAGATTAGGAAGTATACGATTAGACAACACATGCTAGAAATGCACAAATGATAGGAAAATAGTTACATGTATGATAAAGAATTACGAATCTGATAAATTTAAAAATTAAAGATATATGAAAAATGCAAAGATACAAATACATAGTTGTAAATATAAGCATATGATTACCGAATAACAATAATTGTCGGAGATATGAGATATGTCTTGAATATTAAATATAAGCTGGATTATGCCTTAGAACCTAGTAGGATAGATAGTGTCCATGCCTATAAGGACCACGATTCTTTGCGGCATACGAGTTCTGAATGCGAGCCGTTTGGATCGATGACATAAATCCCGTTTGGATCATTATAACGGTCCCGTTTTGGTCACATATTACATGACATAGGTCACTGTCTCATACAATGATGATACCTTTGGGTATATCTGAGATAAGATGTACATCGTAATGATAAGGTACCTTCGGGTACATCTGATTATTTCCGTATCCGCTTTTAAGGTATTTGCAGACATGAAACCTAAATGAAAATGACAAGTATATGCAAATGAAATGTATAGAATATATGACATGATATGAGAAGCATAGCATTGCTATGCAGTGATAGTATCTGAGTTACAACAGAAGTATAGATGACAATATATGAAATACGACAGTATATAGAAAAAGTACATAGTACATGAAAGTATATGAAAAGGACAAAAGAATTGTAACATATGACAGTATATGGAAAGTACAAAAGTACGGTACATGAAAAGTTTATGAGCAATGCAGTATATGAAAGAAAAGTATGTAATGATATGAAGTACAAGAAATAAAGTGTCAATGACACGAAATGTATATGTGAGATAATATAAAAATCTGACATATGAAAAGCACGATTATATGAAAATCATAGGAAAGTATAGTATATGAAAAGTACAATATATGAAAATGGGGATAATGAGCATAGCCCGAGGAATTCCCTCTCGAATATGCGTGAATGTCTCCGATTCTATAGTCGGAAGTAAAAAACGCAAATGTAAAGTATGTAATGATACAAGATCATTATAGAAAATATATGATAAAACAATATGTAAGAAATGAATAGTATAGCATGGGCGTGTAGCCACTACATGAAAGGAGACATGATATAGAGTACAGGGATAATAAATGATATATGTAATGGTACATAGAAACTGATAAGTTATAGACATGAATACAGTAAAAGTATAGATAGAAGATATGCCAAAGACATAAAACAATAAGTTATAGAATGAATATGGTATATGCAAAGTATAGAAACATGAATTACAGTAAAAGTATAGATATGAGATATACCAAAGACATAGAATAATAAGTTATAGAATGAAGATGAAATATGCAAAGTATAGAAACGAATAAGAAAGTATATATAAAGTCATGCCAAAGACATAGAACATGTAACGGAAAATATTGACATCTTATTAGGAATGTAAAGATGATAAGTAATAAAGTTATATGAATATGTATAGATATATAAGAATGCATATGTATCGCTTGTGACGGTCACCATTGGTGGTTGTCCATGCTTATGTTCCCACTAAGCGTAAAGCTTAGCACGGGTGTTCAATCCGTGTAGGTAAAGAAGCGGAGGCAAGAGGATAGGACATCCCACATCGGCGACCTGACATCTCGAGGAATGGGTGCTCACCGCCTTTATTCTGCAATATCGATTTTTCATTGGACAGGTATAACTAGTTGTGTAATAGTACAAGTAATGGGACTTCCAGTATATGTGTATAGAACTATAATGAATGCCACTATGGTGGTATGTATAATATATATGTAAAGAATTTTTTGTTATTACGAGAAATTGTGCACATGAATGAAAACGGTACATGTGTCATCTCTGAGAAAGAAAAGGTTAAAGTCGATCCACGAAATTAATGACCTCATTGACACCCCATGGGGTCTTGGGGTTGGGCGTCACGGTTAGCACCTACTTATTTATCGATCATTTGTACTTTTCAGCCATAAAAATAAAAATACAATATCATTTCAGTAAAAAAAATATTTTAATCATTATTTTCTATTGTGAGGAACCTTATCTTTGATCCATTCATGTCTTGATATTTTTAAGTTCTCTGTATCAGGCACTAGGTAAGCTTCTCGAAATGATCATGCAATCTCTTGTCCGCTAAACTCCAATATTTTAAACATACTCTTGTGATTGCTTGAGGTGACAAATTACATCTCTTTTGCTAACCACTCTTCCATACGCACTAAGCGAAGCTTCCCATGCTCTTGTACTCACGAGGCACGGTTAATACATCCGTGCAATAATGAATATCTGAGATTATTTAATTTGTTGTTTTCCACCATTCTAAAATATCAAAATCTTCATTATCTTGAATGAAATTGTTTCTACTGTTGAGATATCTATCTATATACATTTGTATTATTTGGAGAACTAGTTGTTGCATTTTTCTGTTTGAACATTTCTGGGCTTTTATAAAAAAGATGAGGTTTAATAGTGGATGATGATTTTATCAAACTAATATTATTACCATATTTTCTTTATAATGTTATATAAAATATATAATACTTGAATTTACTTCATTTTAATTTCTTCAATTTTTATTTGATCTTCATTGTAAATAACTTGCAACCATTCATCTAAAGCATCAAATTTTAATCTAGGGTCCACAATTCTCCCCAATATTTTTTAATTTTTTCTATCATTGCAAAAATTGTATCATTAAAAATTTACATGCTTAAATAATTTTGGAAATCTCATATAAATACTCGTTATTTGCATAATGACCCGATGTGAAGTTGGATAATACATACTAAAAAATATTTGTTGAAGTATCAAAAAATTTAAGATCTAAGTAGAAGGTCATGATATTATAATCATGTCGTTTAATAAATGACATCTACGTGATATTATTATTAGATAATTGCATTTCGTATAATTGTACTACTTTTATGTTTGTAATATTTTGTAAAAGCTTATAAGTATAATTTCATCTAGTTGGTATCTCTGGCCCAATATTATTTTTTTCTTCGTATTTGCTGATTTGCAACAATCAAAAAATAATTCATGTTTTGCTTAGGAACAATTAATATTATATGCAATGTCTCTAATTTTTTCTAATGTGCTATCAACTTGTTTTAATCCATCTTTTACAATCAAATTTAAAATATGTGCACAACAACGTACGTGAAATAATTTTGTATGATCATCTTTTATTTGCCAAAATCTTTTTAATCTTTGTATTGTTACATCATTATTGGAAGCATTATCTAATGTTATTGTAAATATTTTATCACGAATACCTAAATCTATAATTTCATCATTTATTAAAGTTGCTCATTTTTACCATTATGTGTGGAGTGTTGTTTTAAATGAAATTATTAACATTTAACATCGTTCCACTATCTATATAATGACGATGTACATAAAAAGCCTCTATGCATTAAAGATGTCCAAATATCAAATGTTAAACCAATTTTCATGAAAATTTGCAAAATATTATTTTAAATTTTTTGAGTCTGTTTGAAATTTTTTCATAATATCTCTTTTAACGGTATTTAGGACAACCTTTGAATTGAAAGATTAATCAATATATTTGATGTTTTAAAATAATCGTCGATTTATCGTATTAAAGGTTGTTCAACTCTTATTATATGTCCAAATCATTATTCACAACAAGCAAACTAAACCATAGAAAATGTGTTTTAAATTTCGCGTTCATCTTTGCTTAATTGTATATAATTTCTAATATCTACATTATGCTTAGTTTTACATTGTTCGTTGTGTGCTTTTAAATGAGCATTACTTGGGTGATCCACCACTAAGAAGTTTGCTACAAATTTTCTGTTTTGTTTTTGCTCTACTTTTTTATTATTTTCTAAAATTATTTCTATTCTATCAAAAATTTCATATATTTAGAATTAGTTTTTGTTTAATGATACATGGACTATAATAAGATGCATACTATCCATATTAAAATTATTAATAAAATATTATATTAAAAAATAAAAAAAATAATGAATCAAAATAAAATGTAACAAACATAAGTAGGGTGGAAATATTACTCGATAGGAAGATCGAAGCGAAGTGCTTTAAAAATACGAACTATTGGAGTCACCAATGCTTGATTTGCACCATCAATAATATCATGTAATATGAGAAACAATTGAAGAAAATGAAGTATTAAAGAATATGAGAGCAAAATGTGAAAATGAAGTGAATTTGGAGAGAGTATGAAAAATTAAGAGAATTTGTGAAATATTTATAGAGAAAAAAATAAGTGAAAAAAAAAAGAGGTGTCTGCAGTCCTGCGTGACTAGAGTGCTATTGAGGCGAGACAGCTCGCGGCTACTCGGACTAGGGTTCGGTCAAACTCAAAACTCGACTCGTGTGAGCTCGACTCGAAATGTTAACAAGTCGAGTCGAGCAACTCGTAACTCGACTCGAAAAGCTCGCGAAAAACTCGAATATTTTTGTATATAAAATTTTAAAAGTTTTTTTTTTTAAATTTTATATCTCTATTTTAGGGGATGACATAAATAATATATCTCTATTTTTTTATTCTTAAATAATCATACATTTTTATTATTTATTTAGTTATAAATATATTTATTTTAAAAATAATTAATTTTCTTTTAAAGAAAATATGTAAGAGAATAGGATATTATTCTATAAATTATATTAATAAGTTAGTATTATAAACGTGATATATATATATATATATATATATATATATATATATATATATATATATATATATATATATATATATATATTCCATACACGATTCTCACCAAAGTTGGATATATAATAATTAGGGGTCTTAATGAAATGAGACAAGCTCGTATTTCTTCGGAATCGACTCGATCAAAGCTCGGTCAAAACTCGAGAAGCTCAAGTAAGATTTCATTCGAGAAATCTGCTTGAGTCGGCTATTTAAGTTTCCGAGTAAGCTCGAAACTCGACTCGAAATATTAGCGACTCGACTCGAGCTCGGTTAATTATTTCGACTCGCATCATTGCACCTACGCATGACCGTTGCAGGGAGGAGGCAAGCGGGGAGGAAGGGGGCCCTTCCTCTAGGCCGTCAGGCCGTCACCCTTGGAGCCGTCGGCCGCGATCAAAGCCGTGGGTTGGTGCGAGCCTTAAAAAATTAAATTTCGGCCCGGCCGCCGTTGGTATCGCGGGCCTATAAACCGACCGAGCCAGCTGCGAGCTAATTTGTTCGGCCCGCTGCCGCTATTAGATTGGAAGCCTATTCAGATTGACATAAGCGAATTAACCATAGTCAAATATTTCCTTGAAAGTTCAAATTACAAAACATCATATCTTTATATTTTTCTTTCTTATGAAACAAATCTCAAAAGTCTGATAAATACAGAAACTCTTATTTAATCCACTTGGATAATCAAATAAATAAAAAGTAAAACTTTTCATAAACCAAAATTATATATAATTCGATTAAAAAAATTTCATCATCAAATGAAGTAAAAACAAACAATTCATTTTAAAGATACGCACTAATATCTATTACATAAAGTACTCAAAAACTTTGAAAAGAGATAGCAGAAAATTTCACCTCAATGAAATATATCTCCTAAAATAATAAGGAAGAAACTATCATGTTCTTATTTATTCTTAAAATTTTCTAATTTGATATTCTTAACAATGATATTATTTTTAATTTTTTAATCCATAATTATAAAAGTTAATGTAAATATTTTATAAAATTTGTTATTTATAAAGTTTATTCTATCGACATTATTTTTTTGTTCACCTCAAATATATTGACAACTTGTCAAATGCTAACTATTTGAAATAGGTAGTTTTTCAAATTTTATAAAACTCGTATTCATTTTGGATCTTATTTTAATAATTTATTTATTTATTTATTTTTATGCTCTTAATCCGAACTAAATCTTTTACTATAAAGAAATAATATTAATAATATTTTATAAATTATATTATTACACAATACTCATCTAGTTTTTTTACCTAACAATTATCATACTTGGCAACAAGTATTATTAACGGATCTTATTTCCTATAATTTCTCAATAATTACTCTAATCATATTTCTTATATAAATAAATTCTCAATTCTTAATAAGATATTTACTTGCTAAAATACATATATCTTCAAATACTTATCAAATACATATATTTATAAAAATTTAGCCTTTTCAAATTTATCTTATTTGTTTATTATTATTTTCTTTCAAAAATTATCCTCAAATATTTTTTTTCTAAAATAAATCTTGAATATCTAAAATTATTCTTTTTTTTTTCAAGCATCTCTCATGAATCAAATTTCCTAGATTTCTTATACCTAAATTTTCAAAACTTATTTTATGAAGGTTTTTAGGTCCTAATAAATTATATATATATATATATATATATATATATTTCTTTATTTCTTTCTTTGTTTAATAATATTATTCATAATAAGAACTTTTTGGGTTTTTTTTTACCACATTCCCCTTGTCTTTTCTCTTATACTAATCAAATCATGCAAATATGCAAATTTTGACTTTTCAACCTACTTTTCACACTCTTATGGTTTGTCTTTAAAATTAACACTTACATCATTTTTGTTTGTTTTTCTTAATGTGATCTCCTACTTTGTTTTTTTTGGTTTTATTTGTTCTCTGTTTTTATTTTTATTTACAAATTCAAGTCTATGGTTACTACTTTTTTTTTTTAATTCACAAACTCATAGCTTACGATGGTTTCTTTTTTTTCTTTTACCTTTTAATTCTCCTACTCAAAGTAATTCTATACGATACCACTAAACATTATTTTGTTTTATTTCATTTTTTAAGAAAACAAGTGTAATATAAATTTAACTAACTTTAGGGTGTCACAAAACAAAAGAAAATTAAAGGAATCTAGATAAAAGAATTCTAAAATAGCCAAGGAATGATCTTTGCCTTTCAAATTCTCTTCTTTAACCTTAGATTCAAAGTCTTAGGTTTTTCAATTCTCTTGAAATCGTTTCTTTAAACCCTAGATTTGACGACTTATGTTTTTTATGGTTTCATGATCAAGAGATGAAGGCTATGCAAAGAACACAACAATGGTTTATTAATATAAAAAAATTATATTTATACTTAGAGTTCCTTAGGAGAATTACCCTTATACCCTTACTTTAATTTTAAATAATTATATTTTTTTCTACCCTTAAAAATAATTATGAGGTATCACACATCCCATTAGGGTCGAGGCGGGGCAGGGGACAGAAAACCATCCATTGCAGAACTTCTAATTCAACCCATTTTTTTATATTATTCATCAAAGTTGCATTTTGGAAAACATTTCTTTGTTTAATTGAACTTATCTTCTTATATAAATGCTTTTGATAAAAGTATAAGTGTTTGGAATAGTTTATGAAAATAACATGACTATATAAGCGCACCCAGAACATTTCGATAAGTTTCATGGAGAAACTTATTAAAAAAGACTTATACGAAAACCTAAAAATCAATTATCTTGTAACACAATTGTCATGAAAAATAATAAAATATAAAATATAAAACAACTTTAAAAAATTTATGTAAGAAATAGGTCATTTTTTGAATAATTATATAAAATGTAGAAGTAAAAAATTATAAGAAATATATATAAAACAAATTCCAAAAAAAAAAAATTGTAAAAATAGGACAAATTTTTGAAAAAAAAATTATGTAAAAGATAAGTAAATTTTTTTGAAAAAAGTTATGTAAAAATAGGGAAAATTTGTGAAAAATAATGAAAATGAATAAAAAAATATTATGAAAAAAGATGTAAAGAATAAGTAATTTTTTTTAAAAAAAAGGGAAAAAAACTAACATATAATTAAAAAAAAAAGAAAAAAAATCTATTGATAATGGGAAGAATAATATTGATGATGATTTCTTTTATTTAGAATTTGATATAGATTCATGAGTGTTTATTTTTTTGTAGAACTTATAATTTTTGTGATGAGAAGTAATAATAATGTTTGTTATTTTGTTTGAAAATGTTTGTGATGATGTAAAGCATTAATGATATTTAATGTCCTTTATTTTATTATATTTATTATTAGATAAAAGCATAGATAATATTTAATAGGATATATAATTTTTATTTATGTTAAGTATTGTGCGTATCGGCAAAAAATTTCATTCTTATCAAAGCGCTGCAGAGGTTTTCGTTTGATATATTTCTGCGTCTTCAAATGGCCCCATGAGTTCGAGGGCGGAATTTACATTAGGCTTAGAGAGGCATTAAATTTTGGGGAATAAGTTGTTTATAAAAAGGGTATAGAAGTAAATTATTTGACAAATCTAAATTTTATGCCAACAAAGTAAAGATGAGTATAGTTCATTAGCTATTTTTTCATGTTAGAAATACATATGAATGATAAGTATATATATATATATATATATATATATATATATATATATATATATATATATATATATATATATATATAATATTAATTTTTAGTTTTTAATTTTTAAAATTATAATTAGTGTTTATTTATCAAAACACTTCAATTTAATAAGAGCTTATAATGGTTTTTTTAATAATTTCAATTGTTATAAGTGTTTATATAGTAATGATTCCAAACACTCTAAAATAATGTATAAAAACTTTTTAAAATATGCATCCAAACATAAATAGTTTATTAAAAAAGTACTTATGATATAAGTTTTTATTTAATAAAATCTTATAAAATAAGTAATTAATTAAATTATTTATCCAAATAAGACCTAAATAGTACCATAATAGGAATCCAACATTTATTTAAGTTAAAAAACAATTATTTATACACAAACGTTTGACCAAGAATCAACTCCTTTTTTCATTTTTTAACAACTAATCACTTTACTACAATCTAAATATCCTGTCTTTTCAAATATGAAAATAGTAGCTATCTTGATATCTTGTATGTGACTTCTTTTAGTCAACATAAGACAACATTAAAATGCTACGAGTGGGTTCACCGCTTTTATGGGTAGCTTTAAAAATTGCACGTTATCTTTTTATATAATTATTATAAAAAACTATTTTCAGCAAAATTTTAATATTTCCATTTGAGAGTTATGTTTATAATTTTGCATAAAGATTATCTTGTTTGAAGTGCATAATATTTATTTTGACCTCTTTGCTTAACAAATATATATATATATATATATATATATATATATATATATATATATATATATATATATATATATATATATATATATATATATATTTAATTGAATATTTTCTTTTAAATATGCAAATAAAATTAAAGCATTGTCAAATATTCATAGTTTAACTTTGTTATTTTCCTGTTTTCATGTCTATTTCTTTTGTCAATTATCATTTCACATATCCTTTATGCTAACAAAAATCCTACAATTTCAAGAATGGGTAGCTATTTAAAAGGAGGGAGGAGGAGAAATTTAATGATTCAAGATTATCTTTTATTTATAAATTTTCATTGGAAAATTGATATTTTTGTTAATTTTGTATATATATTCTTATTATATTTTCATTTTTCCTCAAACAACCAAATTATCAAAATAGTTCTTCAAAAGGAAGTAACCGCAAGACAAAGAGAAAATTTTTGCTTACTTTTTTTCTTCGGCTTAATTATCTTTTTTCCATTATAGATTCAATATTATTCTCCATAGATTATGGATGAATGTCGGGTTGACAGGTGGACTCAATTTGCCGGTCATGTATTTGACATAACCGCCGGGTTTGTTTAGCAGGACAGAGCGAACCAGAGTTCAAAGACTTTTTTGGGACCATCTTCTCCAATCTGTGAGCTTCAATCTGAGATTGAGCAGCCATGTCTGCAACCTCCTCATTCTCTGTATCAACTCCCACCCATTTGACCGATTTGACCAGAAGAAGCAGGAGTAGAAGCGGATGCACAGTGGTGTTCAACGCCATTTCCACTCTCAGAAACTCCCATTGTTTGAGGCAACAGTCTGTGACTGAAGTCTTTCTCAGGTACCCTTATGGGGTCACTAAGAGGAACTCGATTTTCACCAGGAACCAACCCTTTTCCCCTGTCATGGAGTGGCAAGAGACTGCACATGTTCGTCTTCCATCTCTGAAGCTTTTTCATGTTTGTTTGTGTTTTTGGGGTATTTAGGACCAGCTTTAAAAAAATGAGTAGAATCCGAAAATTGGAGGATGATGATGGTTTCTAGTTATCATTAACCTTTTTGTTTTTTTCTGGGTTTTATTTGGGTTTGGTTGATTCTGTTCGTTATTTGCCATTTTGACGAATTAGACAAACACCCATTTTGATTTGGTGCCCGATTCATGAAATGACCGTTTGCTGCATCATTAGAATCATCAGTTCTGGTGGAGTTTGTAGACCACCTGCTTGTTTGATTGCATGGAATTAGGGTCTCTAAGTTTGACATCTGATTTATCCTGGTGTGTTGTTAATATACCAATAGATCAAAATTTGAAATCTAGTAAGCCAATTTTCCTATTGGGTTCTGCAGAATTGGAATTCTTAACCAAGTCTAATCAACACGTGTAACCCTGTTTTGCATTCATATTCAATTTTTCCATAATTTGCTTTTTCATACTGATGCATCACTTGGTGATATGTAGCAATTGATTTTCCTCCATGGAACAATGTTAGTGGGTGCAGTGCTCTATTCTGTTCTTTGTAACTTGGAAAGTACTAAAGAAAGAAAATAGAGAAGAAAAATAGTAAAATGTAAGGAAATAAAATTTGGAAGAAAATAAAAAATAGGTTGAAACTTAATAAATTAATTCTATATGTTTATTCAAACTTATTTTATTTGTTTCTCTATTATACAAAGACTAAAAAATTTTAAAATATGTAAAATTTTGATGAATTTTGATTCTATTTGATTTTCTTTTATATTTTCCACAATGAAACCAAACATGAGAAAATCATTTTCGTTTATATTTTTTTTTCTTTTCCTAGTACTTTCCGGGTTCCAAACGAAGCTTTCATGTTTTTGCAGTTGCTTGCTTAATTGATCTTTGGGGGTTCTACAACTTCTAGTAGATGAATCTTTACATGGATAGATAGTTCTCTGTACATCTAAACCAAGCTTTTGAGGTCACTACTATTAATGAGAAGATGTGAATGGATGCAGGGTGAGGACTGAAATCGATGTGCCTACTTCAGTTGCCTACAAGTGTTATTCTGATAAACAATCCATTCCCCGTTGGATGCCCTTCATTTCATCTGTAAAGGTAGGCTGAAACATGACTGGATGATGCATTCCCCCTTCTGTATCTTTCTAATGTAAAGTTACCTAATGTTCAACCTGCATTTTTAGTATAGAGATTTGTTGGGAATATCCAGAAAAACGAAAACTTAATTGATAAAGAGTGCATCATGTGCGAGTACTACCTTAGTGAACCTTGGATACTACTGAATACTATAGTACCTGTTTTTTAGGTAGTACCCAAAAAGGTAGTACTCACTCATGGTTCGCTATTTATCAATTTAGTTTTAATTCTTTATCAAATATTTTTGAAATGAGAAGATCATCTAGTCTTGGTTTTAGGACTCTTGTTCACAAATTTTCAAATAAAATGATATAGGGGTCCCATAACTTAATTCTCCTAAAAAAATCCATTCATATTTAAAAGGATCATATTTCTTTATAACATTGAGCAAGCTGATGCAAACTTATTGATCTTCATGTTCCAAGACACACATGTTCATTGTTGTTATCTACATATGAGACGAAGCTGTGATTTTACTCCTACTAAGCTCTAGGTTATCCCCTACTAACCTAAAATGGCATAAATTGAACAGATTGTGGAAGACAAGCCCGATCTATCACAATGGACGCTAAAGTACAAAGCATTTGGTCGTGATATAGAATTCTCTTGGCTTGCTCGAAATATGCAGGTGAGATGTGTGCACCCTTTTATCTCTCTTTTGTTCATAACATCAAGTTTTTAAGTGATGTTTACTTCGTTTGCCATTCCAAATCAAAAAAATCCACTGGAGATCTATGGAAGGTCTTCCTAACAGGTAGCTGAAAATGTATGTTAGATGATCGTATAAAAAACAACATGCTCTTCAATGTATAATTAATTTACATATTCCTTTTTGTCTTTAATTGATCAGTAAACTGTTGTTCAACTCTACACTAGGTGTGACAAATTTTGGCAGGCATCTGATAAACCGGGCGTTTCTGAATTAGAAAACCTTACGTGCACACATTATGCACTTAATTTTGCTTGAGGCTGGTAGTTCATTTGTTTGTATCGGGAATCTTATTAACCTGATTTCTCATACGGCAGAGGAGCTGTTGGGTTTTTTATCCAAGGTCCTTCATCATGCATAGTAGAGTATGAAGTTTTGCATTAGACATATCAACTCTCAGGTTTCAACACGCGCAATGTTCTGCCTCTCAACTTTCTTTATGGTTGGATGTGGTCGTTTTCCGGATTGGATCTTTGGATTTGATTGATTACGGAAGAAGGTCGAATAAATCTGGATGTTGGTTTTCTCAATCGTTGAACGGATCGGAGTGATGAGTTGTGTTCTTTGTTTCTTGTTGTGATGGTGTGAGATTTCTGTTTGACGCGATGTGATTCTAACCTTAACTCAAATGGATGATATTCACCACCATAACTTCGCGTTAAATTCTCGTCTTTCTTCATGTTTTGGTCAAAAGAAGATGAACTAGCATTCTCTCTAATTGTAAGTAATTTCATACAGGCATTGCGGCCTTTTCTTGAAGGTTTACTCATGCGTGGTTTGGAAAGGTTTGCGAAGTTTGCAAAAACCTATCATGCTGACTCCACAGTTTGATCATCTAAACTTCACGGTAATTGGTTTTGAGTTGATATGAAATATTATCGAGATACTTAAGTTCTAATTCTCTTTGTTGTAATGGAAAATTGTTGATATCAAACCATGTAGTAATTTGAGAATCATGACTGAGCAAAAATGTGTGAATTACACGTGGATATTTAGAAGTGCCAATAATACTGATTTGTTTCTAGTTTGTATCCGTATGGAGCTAAGGAAGGTTCCATGCCTCTGAATGACAAAGCCAGTGAGCAATCAACATATAAAATGAAGAAGAGGGGTGAGAGAGAAGGAAGGAAATAGATGTCAAAAAGTCTTGTCATTGAATGGCATTGTACGTAGAAATCATTATATACACCGAACTAATGGGTGGTCACTCTGGACTTAATGCTAAAAGTAATCCATAATGACTTAGAAAAAAATGAATGCAACTAACTTTATTTTACCCCTTCCAACCTGCCACTCTGTTATATACATTACTCAGAAATACTCTTCTCACCTGCCAGAGCTAAAAACCAGTACCTACAAAACTGCTAGCTGCTTTTTCTGAGTATAAAACTGAAGCAGCTACAAACAGTACACCCTCTTGACAAAGAGAGGTTTTATTCAAATAATTATATATAAATATATATGTATGTACATTCATCATTTGGTGCCATTGTTGTCCAATAAGCTCCTCAAGCTGCATAGGGCCTCCATGGAGAGGCTGCAGCACCTGAGTCTGCGTTGTCTTGTTGGGGGTGTAGGTTCAAACTGATCAGGAGATGAAAAACAAATGACAATAACAGTGAGATTGTCAAATGTGTTGAGGCGCAGAGCGTCCATGACAAGGTCTCTTGCACACTGCTCTGGATCGTCATGCCTCCTCAGGCCACGACGCACAAGGCTGACTGCCTGTTGGCTGAACATCACATCCCAAATGCCGTCGCACCAATGATGAGAATTCATCATCCTCATCAATACCACCTGCCTGAACTCTGGCTCAGCGATGAGAGAAGTGCAGGAGCCCCGGGGAACTTCTTATCCCAGTCCCCAGGGCTCGGGTCACTGATAAAACATACGTGGTGCCATCATCAACAAAACCTCCCAATTCTTCAACACGCCTCCGTTCTGATGGGTAACTAGGTCTATGGTCTTGAGACATATCTACTGCCTGACCTTTTCGACAAAGAACTGCCCGGCAATCACCAGCATTGGCAACCATTAGATTTCTACACAAGAGAAACAAGAGTTAGTAATCAAGGAAAGCCTCGAACAATCCTCTACAAAATGATGCATAAAACCAATTCCCTAGCATCTAACTTGTCAATCCTAATCGTGACTTTACCTCCCAAATATCAGAGCAGTAAGTGCTGTTGTTCCAGAAGAACTGCTTACACCACTATCATCTGCCAAAGCTAGATCAGCCAGAAGAAATGCTTTCCGGACAGAGTTCTCAACCTCCTCCAAGAAAACATCATTAACTTCAGATGTGAGAGGAAAGTTAGCATCTTCAAAGAAGAACCTGTCCACATTTTTCTGACGCAAGCTGCAACTTCTAGGTCCCCATGGCCATCAAATACCTGCAAAATATCAACCTCAATCAGTTCAACATAAATCAGATGCTGCAAATAAGAGTAGTTAGTGGGTAGAAAATTATTCAATTACCCCATAAAAGCACATGGGCTCGGGAGCTCGAAGAATGAACCTAAATGCATAGATAGATCATCAATCATATATGCTCATCTTCCATGAACCTCTGGGTCCAATGTCGGCAAAGCTACCAGATCGGATGCAGGGGACAAATTGAACAATAGCAGATTCAAGAGTAGGGTCTGGATTTTTTCTCCGGAGATTTTATATCCTACCAAAAAGAAGGTAATTATATGTCAAGTGCTTTCCCTCAAAATCTCATATTTTAAAGCCGCAGTGCTATCACTCAGATGATCAGATCCAAGATAAATAAAAAGAAAAAGCCAAGCAGCTGTTCGTCGTAATTATTGCAAGAAAATTACATAAAAGCAATTTTCCCTGAGCCCTAGATTAAATTTTCTTCTCACGAGAAATTTTCCTTCTAAGCACTTGATATTCTAAACAACATATAGATATCATGCCTGTTAATCACAACTGCAAGTAAACTAAAATCAAATAGAAAAAAGTTCAATCAAAATCTCGAGAAAACACTACAAGGAAATATAATCTTAGGTAGTTTTAGTCACCTAAAATTTTCCTCCAAAACAAAAAGTTAGTTATCTGATTCAGGATTTGGTCGATCAAGATCGATTTTATCCACTTTATTCCTAATAGTTTAACAGAATTTCAACAAAATTCAGTTCTGCTTTTAACATAACGAATTAACGATCTACAACTCAGCAAAATTCAAAGTGGCCGTACAATATATGCGCTCAAATCCATCTTCACAATGGTAGAAATCCCCCACGAAACAAACGCAAAGACCAAAAAAGAAAAAAATCAAAATAAAAACTGGAAGCTCACCGCTTGAGTAAGATGAATCAGCCGAAACCGAATCAAGAGCAAATCGGATCCAAAACTCCGGGAGGGGAAAGAGACGTCGAAATTGCAACCACGTCCTCGATACTGTTTCCTCTTGCACTAATATTGAACATCCAAGCTGGAACCCTCTGTTGACACACAACCTCAGCTGCCGCTACATTTTCCCTTCAAAATCATGCCAAACAAACACAGCACTTTGAAATCTTGATCATAAAGAGCTCTAATTCGTATATTCTTCTCAAATTTTCTCGCAGTTTCTCGCGTTTTCTTCACACAGAAAAATCAAAGTCTGGGCAGGTGGGCTTGGACTGTTATTTAAATAGATAACAGCGTAAATAGAGTTGTGGCCCGTGGGAGAGTGCGAACCGGCGGCCACCTGTAAACCAGAGGTTCAGTAGACACGTGTCCGCCCCGGAGCCTTAGGATTCGAGACAGCCGATTTCACACGCGCTTGATCAACACCTAAATGTTTCCACGTAGCCGCGTTACCTTTGACTAGTGGAGAAGGCTAATGAGGTCTAAATTTACCAAAACGCCCCTCTCTTTGAACCGGTCGGTCCGTTGACTTCTTTTTTTTTTTTTTTTTTTGTAAAATGTGACTTTGCTGCAACTGAAATTTTGGGTTTTCATGATTGTACATCATTAGTGCGCTTATTACTTGTCATTAACATTTAACATAACAATTTTCATAATGTTCAATCATTAAAATCATAATCAAAGGGTTTTGCATTTTAACCCTTAACTATTTATTCACTAGACAAATGTGTGATTGAGTTTCTATATAAACCTACTTAGATTAGATAAGCTTATAAATATAATATATCTTTTTAGGTTTAGAATGTTCTATACATTAATAATCACAATATTTCAATTTTATGCTTCAATTTTAGAATAATAGATTATATAGTTTTCCTTATTTATACTCTTTACTCCTTTTGTCTTCTACTTTTGTTATTGCCAATTATTGTTTCTGGTTTTCAAACGTAAACCACATTTAAAAATAAATAAAACAAAACTAAAAGAATTAAGTTCTAAATCGTTACAAAATTTGGGAAATATCTAATTTGATTTTCTTTACATCGTAATTCGTATGGTGAGAGAGTTAGTAGGGGTAATTTGGGTATAATAGGAAAAAAGGGAAAAGTAGGAAACAATCGCCGACAAGGGTGGGTTGAGGAGGTTAGCTTTCAGATTGGGTTGACGAAGGAAAGACGAATTTATTGATGTCAGAGTCAGCGTGCCGTTGTTTATTATTTGACAAGGAGCGCCCTCAATTTCATACCAAATCACAAAACTGCCCCTCGTAAATCAAAAAATTAACGATTCACCCGTAACCCTGAGGAAAGATGTGATTGGTTAATTAAATTTAAATAATGTGATATAGTATCTGTCCACGAAATGTGCGATGTTTGGTATCCGGAATGGTTGATCAAGCAAAATTACGAATATGGTTGGACTCTTTTTACAAGAAAATTAGTATATCAAAAATTAATAAAAATATTTTGAAATTTATAAAAATATAAAAATAATATTAATAATTAAATATACAGTTGATATTGTAGTATAATAATTTTCAAAATAAAAATGAAAGATTGATGTGGTTTTAATTATAATATTTGATGAAATAATAAATATCTTAATAAAGATATCTTATAAAAAGCATGGTATTTGATAATATTGATTATAAGATCGAGCAATGTTATGCGTAAAATGTTTGACTTGTACACATTAACATTTTTAAATGGATAGGAAATTCGAGGGTTTATCAGTATCTTTGTTTGAAATCAGCAGTGCATTTAATATGAAATTTTGAATGACGTTTGTGGATCGTAGGGGATAGTTAATCATTAATACGCCCGATAGAGCACGGCGAAGGATGAAAAAGGCGTCGCCTTTCGTTGTGTAGGAAAAAACGTTGGCATCATTGGATGAATCGGCTGTGGCCCGAGTGTCGATGTTCGTAGACTCCAAAACTAATGAAAGCGAATCCTCGTTGTGTTGCGTGTGATATAACATTAAACCTCTGTATGGTTGTCAATGACAATACCTAGACCAACTCTTCTAGACCCTTGGTTTTCATCTTGTGTAGCATGTGTGAAATCATTTTCATCAGGAAATGGACTCATTGGATCACTTTGTTGTCAATCTGCATTATTCCCACCATCATATCCAATATTACTACCATCATTGGTTCCCTCTCCTCTTGAACCATTATAACTAATGAAGTGCGAAAGCAAAAATGGAGTCTTATTCTTTTATGTTGTCTTGAATTAAAGGGTAAAAGTGACAACTTTTATTGTCAATGAATGGACCGATGAATATTCACTTTGTTGTCAATCTTGCATTATCCACCATCATTTCAATATCACTACTATCATTGGTCCCCTCCTCTTGAGCCATCATAGCACAGTAGTAGGAAATACCTGGCAAAACTAGGTCTACTCTTATATTCCGACACTTGAATCAAAGAAATTCGAGAAGTAATGATAGGTTGAAATGAATATCTAGTGTCTTGATTGAAACTTTCACTATGAACTTAAGATAAAACCCGCTCAACATCAACACTTGCTTCTCGAATATGTGCAGCAATTCGTGGATCAGGATTTGCATTTTCATCATCTAAATGGAGAGGTCTAACCCATTGAAATAATTGATTATCTTCTTTTCACAAGCTTCAGTACGAAATGTCGAGTAAATGAGAAGTAATATTTTTCAACAACTTTATCGATCTCTAACTTTGCATATACGTATCTTTTGGTTTAAGTGTTGTAATGTAAAAAAATTAATTGTTGGAATCGAGGATAAGCTAGTTGATTTCTTTGTTTTGTATGGATCGAAGCGAAGCGTCTCAATTTTTCTCGCATCTTGAAGATGATGCAGTTTGGGAAAGAACGCTTAAAAGGTCAAATTATCGATATAGTTTATACACCAACCACCATTCTGCTTGCCAATAAAAATTACTAACATTCAAAATCTAACCGCTAACATGATAATGGACTTTACTTTTAAACTTTTAATGATAAACAACACATACCAGGAACCATTAAATCTCTTGATGCTATTGCTTCTAGATCACCGAATTCCCTTGTGGCATCTCGAAACATTATAAGTTGTGAATTCAAAATGAACTTTTAACCAAAAAAATTGAATCAATTAATTAGAAATATGACTTATTGATGTCGCCGTTCCGATATTACCAAAGGCCTCTGGGTAGTAAGAGATAATTTTCCAAATACTTTATAAACAGCTTGGAGTAGCTCAGGGTTACTACTAACTCCATGTCTATATTGAAATCTTGGATTAAGATAATATGCTACAAAAGTGATTTAGAATTAGTATGTGATAAAAGAGGAAAATAATATGCACATTAAAAGTGATTATGATATTGAATAATTATATGTTGTATGAAGATGATGTTTAAGGGTTTTATCCCAATGATTTGCGATGATTTTTTTTACCTAATCTTTAGCTTTGAATGCATATAAATTTTGCTTCATTACTCGAATCAACTCATACACAAATGACATTGTTAGGACGATTTCAGAATCAACAATTCTAAGAACTATATATAGTGCCTCATAAATTGACACTAGGTTCGAGACTTTCTCCCAATATGGATGATTAAACATAAGTCTTTCAACCTCCGTCGAGCGATTGTCATTAGCTTATGAGAAGCTCATGCATGCGCTAATAAAGATATTCTTCAAATCCAACACTCTTTTTTTGAAAAGCTTGCTTGGGGCAGTGTAATTGTCTAAATCTTGTTCCCCCTGGACGCACAATATTTCCACCACAAACTTTTCTCATTGTTGCAACCAACTAATCATGATTGTAGATAAAGTTAGTGATCTTTCGTGCATTGGTAATCAAGTCGAAAACACTTTTTCTTTTACCAATATCTTTAAACATAAGGTCGATGCAATGTGCTGCACATGGAGTCCAATATAAATTGTACTTCTTCATTAGTAATTTCAGCCTTCACAATCTTGATCCATTATGCCGTAACAATTTGTACAGCATTTCTTCGCAAACTAAACTTTATCCGTCCTTGACAAACTATAAATGTAATTGTTGTCTTTGATATTATACGATCATCCAGCGATTTAAGAAAAATTGTACTTCCTTTACAATATACCATGAAATTAATGATGTTTAATTTTGTAGGACCGGTTCATCCATCACATATAATTGTGCACCTATAGGTCTTTCATTTCTCCCTTTGGAGATTCACATAATCTTCCATGTTTTTATACTTCATATCCAAATATTTGTTTTTGATTTCATATGAAGAGGGTGACTCTATTCCCATGCCTACTAGTTAAAGTAAATAATTATATAGTTTGCAACTATAATGTAAGATGATAATGTTATTAGAAATTGAAAACTGATTTTCACATACTAGTTTGTTGTGCACCAACAATCATGTTTTTGAAGTGGTGAGAGTTTGTTTTGTGAGGCGCAATGCTATCATATATGAAGAATTTACTGATTAATCAACTCATCGTTTCTTTGATTGCACCTCCTTTAAAAATATTTTTAATACTCTTTTGTCTTGCTGCCGAATATTTGTATAATTATGGAGCAAGAAGTGGTGATGGATCCGATTGTTCCACACTTTGAGATCTTTGCATGCGCCTTACTGGATCAGTTGAATGTGATTGTGAAGGGTCACAAATTGCAATTATATATATTAGAAATGTTTGTAAATTTATTTATACTATAATAACGAATTTAAGTTAAAAGATTTACCAATTTTTCTTTGTCTCATAAGCCATTCTTCTTGTTGTTGAGTTCTATTCACTGGCTTTTGATGCACGACATCTTTCTTTCGATAATCGGCTCACTCCTCGGGGTTCATGTCAATTTTGGATACATAGACATCCTCCCTCCTCCTCATCATCATCATCACCACTTCATTCGCGTCGTGAAGAGATAATACATGGCTACCACCCATTGTGCCTCGCATTTCAGATAAAATTTCTTCAATATTTGCAGCTTTCTTCGCTTTGGCTTTATTCATTTCAACCAAAAGTTGTCTCATTTATTTTTTCACTTCGGGAGGCACATTAGGACCTTGCACTATTTGAAGCGGGGATGCGTATGTGATAAGTGAGATTTTAAAAATTTGAATAATTCGAGTCACTTTTAATCACCATACCACAAAAATTGCATATGGTGCCATTTTTGTTCCCTTTAATAGGTGTACAATATTTCCAAGCAGGATCATGACCTCCAGTAGTGCTTCCACTTCCACTATCCATCTTATAAACTTCAATAATTGTAATCAATTCATATTCATAATCTCAATCTAAATATAAAGTTACATTAATTATCATAAGTTAAAGAAAATGTGTTTTTACATTAATTAACAATTTATTATATTTCATATTCATAATTGTAATCTATGTCTAAAGTTATATTAAATATCTAAATATACGTAATATATGTTC
The DNA here is from genome assembly GCA_016808115.1 of Tetrastigma voinierianum. Taxonomy (NCBI): domain Eukaryota; kingdom Viridiplantae; phylum Streptophyta; class Magnoliopsida; order Vitales; family Vitaceae; genus Tetrastigma; species Tetrastigma voinierianum. The sequence goes on from JAEQBH010003792.1 coordinate 31,182, forward strand.
ATATTTCATACATTAATTAATAAATTTTTATATTTCATATTCAAATATGATTGTTAGATCTTGATCGTACATTAGAAATCAGTATGGCCGTTAGATCCAAGTCAAATATTTAAACTCGGCGTCAGGCTCGAATACGATCATTGGAATCAAAGGAATTGAATTCTAGCCGTTGGATCAACACGGATTGAACTCTAGCCATCAAATCTATAGGTAGCTGTTGGAGATTTTGAAAAACTCAGACAAAATCTTAGCCTTTCACGTATCCCAAAATAGCAGCCATTGGATATTCGGTGATATATCGCCGAAATTGATCGATATATCGGTAAAATTGCTAATTTAGTTATTAAATTTAATTTAATTTATAAACCCGTACAACTTTATTTTATATAAAAAAATATGATTAAATAAAATTTAAAGGACAAATACAAAAAAAATAAAATTATAATTATTTAAAATATTATTTATGAGATATTGAAAATATATTAAATATTAAAGCTATAATTTATTTAATTTAAATAAAATTATAAATTTCCATATAAGATTGTTTAAATATTAAATTATCATATAGTATATTAAAAAATTACATTTAAAAATTTAAAAATAAAATAGTTTAAAAAACAAAAGTTTAATATATTAATCATATATTATAAATAATTATTATTATTTTAAAACCTTTGTGCTATCAAAATAGACATTTGACTCTATATTTAAAAGTCAAAATATTATTAAATTTTATAAATGAATCGTTAATAATACCGATTCTTTAAGCCAATTCTTTAAAAGATTAAATAAAAATTTAAGTACTAATCGGGCTAATCGAATAAGGCTAGATTGAAAATTTGTAGTGTTCCAGAGATCGTTTTGTCTTTTTTTTTTTAAACAGTGCTCATACACAGTGTTCATGAACAATGCAAGAGCATTGTAGTTCACACAATTGACAGTGTTGTCTTGTGGCACACTGCACTATGCTGTGCAATTATTTGAACTACAATTCTCTTGCATTATTCATGAAACACTGTACATGGACATTGTTAAAAATAAAAAAAATAAAAGTATAAAGTCTTGCATATTAGGCGTCATCATGTAATTTGCGAATTAAAAATAGGTCGAATCTTAAATTTTTCTGACCTAATGCTTTAAAAAAATCAGAGTTAAAATAGGTTGTCACATCCAAAGTGGACATATTACCAGCTCTGCTAACAGATTCCTAGACAGACTTATCTACGAGCCAAATTTCAAATTTTGTGCGTGTGACAGTAACTAAGCTATCCTTGAGTGTAGTATGATTGGACCTTTTCGATTTAATTTCGTGATACGTTAGCAAAACTTCCCTCGCACGACTCCTTCACGAATGTTTTAAAATGCTTATCTATTTGTGTTATCATTGGATTTGGGAGCCAATGTAGCTATCATTACTCATATTTAAGTAAACCTTTCTAAACATAAGTTTCTATTTATACATCATTTATTTTTTAAATATAATGTTCATTTATAATTATTTTACTTTATTGTTATTTAATTTATTTCTAAATCATGTTTTTTTCAAAATATGAATTCTAAATCATTTTCTTAAATGAATTTTAACAAAAGTAATATCATTAGAGCCCATTTGAAAATATTTATTAGGAAGAGAAAAAAACCTAAGAAATCGAATTAATAAAAAAATCAAACTAAAACCGAACAAAAAAAAAAGGTTACTCTCGAACCAATCGGTTTGATTTTGATTTTTGTTTTATACAAATCTTAGTTTCGATTTAGAAAATACAAAAACCTAGTTTCAGTTAAAAATACTAGTATTAGACTAAAATTATAAAATACAATCTATATAATATATAATTTTAGTATAATATTAATATAATATATAATATTATTTCATATGGTTGGCAAAATTTGATCTGACGAAGTGAGCAGCGCGAGAGCACAACGATGTTTTGGGTTTGAGTTGAGAGTATTATCGTATTAGAAAATCACAAAGCCTAATTTCAGTTAAAAAATACTAGTATTAGACTAAAATTATAAAATAATATATATAATATATAATATTAATATAATATATAATATTATTTCATATAGAAATTTTGTAAAATTTGACCTGACATGAACCCTAAGTGTTTTACGAGTTTGAGTTAAGTATATAATCGTATTTGACTCATGTGCGTGTTGACTTTATCTATGAATTTAACACAGATCAATGGATTTAATTATTATATTAATTAATTAATAATTTAATAGGTTATTTGTGTTAAATATAGATTATTGAAATTATAATGCTTATTATTTTTGAAATAATAAAATTAATAAACATAATGCTTTTTGAAGTTATTTTATTAAGCATGAATGATTAATTATAATTTTTTTATTATTTTAAATAATCAAAAATTAAATTAGTCATGTCGTGTTAACCTGCACTATATATATATATATATATATATATATATATATATATATATATATATATATATATATATATATATATATATATATATAATAGTATAATATTACTATTACTATAATATATAATGTATAAAATGCATCCATTTTTTGGTTAATTGATATATGATTAACCAAAAACATGGATTAATCGAAAATTTGGTTTGATATATGATTGGATTTTTGTTTTAAATAAAATAACAAATCGAAAACCGAAAATCATTTTTAGTACGATTTGGACAAACAAAATGTACCCACCCATAATATTTATAATTAAAATATTTTTAAGCTTTTCTTCTAGAATTAAAAAAAAAATTGAAGTATTTTTAAAGAAAATTATTTAAAAATATATATTTTAAGACAAAAACACTATTTTTTTAAAAAGAAGACGACAAAAACACATAATAAAAACCATTTCAAACGGACTGCTATCTAAATAAAAGCTTTCAATGGAAATCACTATATATCCTAATCTTGAATGACACTGGCAATAACCTTAGTTGCTTTCTGCAATTTTAATTTTAAAAAAAAATTATTAATCTTTCTGTCTGATACTTATTAAATTATCTTCCACGGAAACTTCAGACCTCCTTCTCTTATCAAACCTTTTTAAACATTGACATTCGAGCTAAACTTGTTGTCTTTTTCTTTTAATTTAAAAACAAATACATGGTCCTTCTATTCCACATTTCTTATGACTCCATCTCTTTCAATTTTTTAATTATCTTTTTAAGGAATTATTATTATTTATTTGTTGCCAGTTACTAAAATTCTTTAAAGATGACCATTTTTTTTTAATTTTGGACAATATTAAAAAAATTACTAAAATAAGTCAATCGAAATAATCTTTGGCCCCAGTGCGTTAAGTACATCAACATACACATTAACGTGCTGCTGATCATTGATTATGGCGTGTAATTTTTGTGGACTTTTATGCAAGCTCACAAGATGATGTGTTGTGACATTGTCGCATTTCATCTGTATTTAGGGCATTGTCGTGATGTTGTTGAGATGTTCAACTAATGATTTTGCCTTTGAGATTGAATTGAGACTGTCGCGATATTATTTTGATTAGCCATGACCTTCGCCCCCAATCTTGTGTCTTGAAGTCTGTCGTGTGGCTGTGAGTTGTTAGGATTTGGTGCTTTAGGGGTGTCGTGGCGATTCACTTACTTGACACACCTTTTGGATGAATGTCGCGACAAGTTTGTGAGTGTCGTGGCATTGTTCAGTTATTTCTCTAGGGACTTTTCATGTTTGTGTCATGTTTGTATCACGATATAAGTTGCGACATTGTAATTTTTTTTAAGTCAAATGCTCTAATTATTGACTGCGATATTGTAATTTTTTTTAGTCGATACCGCAATCATTGACTGTGGCAATGGCTTAAAAAAAATTACATCAACTTATATCACGACTTATCAGAGAAACAACTGAATAATGTCGTGACATTCATATACTTATCGCGATATTCATCTAAAGAATTATTAGAATGGGAATATCCGCGACAATATCCTGATACCCTTGAAGACCCGGCGGCAACTGCAATGTCGTAAAAAACGTATTGGTGTCGCGACATTCATTTCGAGGTCAGCGGTTATAAATCGGAAGGCGATGTAAGCTGAACTTTAAAGGCCCTTGAAGATTGGAAAGAATATGGCAACAATTAAAATAATATTGCGCGGCGATTATTCTGGCGTTGTAATTTTTTAAAGTTTAAATCTTTGCGTGATCAATGATTACGGCTTGTTGTTAAAAATACACCAACTCTGACATTGCGTGTATCTGACGTGTTTAAGATCTGTTAGTTTAAGTATTATTTTGATTTTTGACTTATTTTTGTAATTTAAAAAAAAAACCTATATTTGTACAAAACTCTTTTTTTTTTTTTAGTGTCATTCTTGTAGAACTTGTCCGATACCTCATGCTTTATTTTATTTATAATAGAAAGTAGAAGTTAGTCATAACCCCTGATATTCAAGTAGAAAATGGTAACGCTGAAGTATTTAACCGGAAAGTATGGATAGAAAAGAAAACTTAATAAAATGATTTTCATGCAAAAAAAAATTCAAATACAATCAAAATTCTTTAAAATTTTAAGTTTTTATGTTATAGAAAGAAATAAATAAAATAAGTTTGAATAAACATATAAAATTAATTTATTAAGTTTTTTTATTATACTTTAAATTCAAGATAGTAAAATGTTATAACTTGGATTCGAACTTGAAACCTCCCTCTTATGAGTCTATGACCCCCTTCCTATGTGGTGTTCATGTTTGAAATGATGGGCACTCTATTACTTAGGCTAAACATGATGAACAAATTAATTTAAGTTTAAATATAATTTTATTTTATTTCTAGATTTTCTTTCATTTTACTTTATGTCTACAGTTTTAAAAAACAGTTTTGTGTTTAGAAAAACAAAGTAAATAAGAAAAACACAAAAAAACACGGTTCTTAGTTTTTTTTACAATGAAAATAAACCCTAATATTTTTTGGGTTTTCCATATTACAAACGGAGCCGTGTTAAATTGGAATGCAGGTAGAGATGGGAATGCTTCCAAGATTAGTAATGCCAAGTGTATGTCACGATCAATTCTAGAATTCCAGATGCCCTCCCTCCTACTTCAAAGAATCAAGTCATTGCCTCTCCAGAAACCGACTTTGGACGGTTGGGTTTCTCCACCGACTTCTTGATGTGGGTGTTGAATTGAATCTCCCCTTTTGACCATTTTATCTTTTGGGTATTGTTCTGCTTCCTCTATTCCCTTCCCCCATGAAAATGATCAATACCATCAATATTACATTGTATGTCTGTCAAAGGAGAGAATTTGAACTTGTTTGGTTAAGTTTAATGAAAACTGTTTTTTGTTTTAAAAAAACAAGGAAAATAAAAACAACAGGAAGAACATATTGGATTCCTAATTTTTTTTCTTCTTAAAAACATAAAAAATATTAAATTTTAACAATGAAAACAGTTTTTAAAAAACATTAAAATAATGTTGTTTGTGGTTGTAAGAAAAGTTTTTAAAAGCAGGAACGAAATAAGCTCATTTATTTATTTTTCTTTTTATTGGTTTGAGGAAGTAGGTAAACACAAGTTGCTTAGCTAATCCTCTCTACTTTTGACCTTTAACACACACTATTTTGATTCATGGGGTTGCCAGATAACCATGCCCAGGAATCATTATGTCTTGGAATCTATGCTTGGTTTGGCATCCATGGCACTGTTGGTGCAGTGTATACTCTCCTATCTTGGTTAGGTTTGTCCAATAATTTACACTGTAGTAGGACACGAGGCTTATATTTAGAAGTATTCAAGCTTGACCCTCTTTCTTTAATGAATAAAAAAATTGGGTATTGATGGGTATTGCCTATTGGGGCATGATTCATCCATTGTGAAAATGGGTACATGGGTTTGGTGGTCCAACTCCCATACCCACTACCCTAGCCTTGAAGGGTCTAGATTGGTCAGCCAAAAAGGGCCCAAGCTTCTTTCAAATATGCAGTGCTGGAATAGCTTGTGGCCTATAATTTTTGTGCCTTTTGAGCTTTGTTTTGGAGCTAGTAGGCTTCAAAATAGACTACCAATGTTTTCTTCATCTAAAGGTTGCTTCACCCATTTGAGGTGAGGTGATTGAGAAGCTTCGCAGTTGTTGTGCTTGTTGTAAACAATGGACTTTTTCAATAAAAATAAAAACAAAAAAGGTTGTGTCCCACATAAAATAAAGACAAATTTTTTTTTAGATTTTGAATTCAAATTCTAATAACTAAATGTGCATTTAATCCATAACGTTTCGCATTAATTATTACAATTAATTTTACATTTAATTCGTAACGTTTCAAATTAATTCTTATTCTTAATAGCCAACGGCCATAATTTTACCTATAAAATCAAATGGAGACTAGCTTTGGAAATGCATATTATTTACATATATTTTCACTCACTCTAAGTATCGATTCTCATAAACTGCTGTTCACCAATCCCCAGACCTCTACCGGTTTTGAAGGTTGTTGAATCGCAGGGAAATAAATTCACAGAGCGATTATTCTGGCGCCGATCCCTCGATTACGAGTTCTTAGATCAGCTGCATCTGGAGTTATTATTTCTGATGCCATGCATCGTTATCTGTTCTTCTTTGGTTGATATTTAATATATGATCTTGGGAATTTATTTGCTCCCTTTGATCGTGGAAACCGTGCTCAGACTTCGTAAACACGCGTCTGGTGCGGGTTACGCCTTGCATCCTCGGCATCGGTCGCAACTCCACCAAAGCAATTATCCCTGGGTGATCTAATCACTCACATAATTATAGAAGATACAAACAACAAAGAACAAAAGGTAGCCAAAGCGAAGCGGTCGACAAGGCAAACTGGTCAAGCAGGCAAAAGGTCCTGGCATCATCTATTTCACGAGAACAATAAAAATTTCTAACCCTCATGCTTTTCAAAAGAAATGGCACTGTTTGTTTGTAACCAAACGAGCGTCATACACCTGATGCGAGAAAAGAAATGCTTGGAAAACGATTAAATCATAAAGCCAGGTGAGAAGGAGACTGACATAATAGTTGTTGTTATCTCGCGAAGCTAATTTGGTGACGATTCAAGAATTGGGTGGTAGACTCTGGTGCAACAAGACATATTTGTGCAAACAGGGATGCTTTTACCTCCTACACTCCGGTAGGGGATGATGAAAAGGTTGTCTACCTTGGTGACTCAGCGTACTCAGATCACGGGAAAGGCAAAGTCATCTTTGACTGCCAGGGAAGACTACGACGCTTAAATAATGTCTTTGCGTGTTCCGATATAAGAGCAAATTTAGTTTGATGGCTACGACAGGAAAGGTGGAATTAAGTGTCATTTGAATCGATAAGATTATAATGACAAAGATAATATCTTTATTAGGAAAGGGTTTTTATGTCGGGGGGAGGCTCTTTGTCTTAGTATCTCGAAGTTATGAATGAGAATGCTTCTTCTTACGCTTACTTGGTTGATTAAGTATGATATATGGCATGCTAGATTGGGACATGTAATTAATGGATATATTAAGAAAATGTACAAACTCTAGGCTAATCAATATGTGATTATTCGACCCCTTAAGTAATTACGAATATGTGCTGCTTCTAAGCTAACTAAAAGACATGTAGCTCGTTGACTAGAGAAACAAAGTTATTAGAACTTATTCATTCGATATAGGAGATTTAAAACAAACCATGACTAGGGGAGAGTAAGAAATTCTATACTAACCTTTATTGATGATTATTCTAGGTTTGCTAGAATTTACTTACTTAAGTAAGGATGAAGCATTGCAACATTCTTAGCTATAAGTAAAAGTAAAGTAACTTGATAGAAAAATCAAAGGATTAGATCTCGTCGATGGGAGAGAATACATCCGCTTTAAATGATTATTGAAAAGGAAGGAATAATTATTGGTGACTGCCATGTCTTCTGAAGTCCAATGGAGTTGTTAGAAAATGAGACTGTAAAAAGATGATGAATTCTCTGCTTGTTAGTGTTTGACACCTAACAATGCGTAGGGTCAATAGCTACTCTTGCATGTCATACAAATGAATCGTATAAGAAAGCGGTAAACACCCGCATGAGTTATGGAAGGTCATGAACCTAACCTTAAATATTTGAAAGTGTGGGGGTGTCTTGCGAGTTATGTTGATCCTAAAAAAGGAAAATAGGGTCAAAACACGATTGCATGTTTATTGGGTATGCTAGTAATAGTGCTGACTTAAGATTTCTAGTTTTGAAAGTGATGTTTCACAAAAACAACATTATTATTGAGACAAAAAATGCCGATTTTTGAACACATTTCCACTTTTGAACAAAATTTCTCATACACCCACAATTGTGGATCTTTGAAAAATCATATGATGAGCATGTACCCACTAGTGTGGATATGGAAAGCTCTCATGATGAGTTGAGGGAAGGGTAAGGAACGAAGAAAGAGTTTCGCTGGAGATGATTTTTATCTTTACTTGGTGAAAATGAACCGTCCTTGCTTATTTTGAAGCGATTTCTTTCACTGACGCATTATTTTGGAATTTAAAAATTGAGAAGCAGGCTCTATTTTAAAGAATCCAAACATGGGGTTAGTGGTTACGCCGGGAAGCGAAACCCGTGTTTACAAGTGGATTTTCAAAGAAAACCACTTTAGATGGATTAAGTGAAAAATACAAAGCTAGGTTAGTAGCCAAGGTTTTTCTAAAAATAAAATATTGACTATTTTGATACATTTGCTCCTGTTACTAGGATCTCTTCCATGCGTATTTTAATTGCTTTGGCTTCAATTTATAAACTTTTTATCCATCAAATGGATGTTAAAACGACCTTTTTAAATGGGGACTTGGATGAAGAATTTACATGTTACAACCTGAAGGTTGTATTACACCTGGAAAAGAACATAAAGTTTGCAAATTCAACAAGTCTAGTTTAAAACAAGCACCTAAGCAGCGTGAAATTTGATAATGCTTTGTTGAAACGGGTTTTATCTGTTGGAAGTGGATAAATGTGTATATCTGAGATTAATGCTTTGGAAAAGAATGTGTAATCGTTCGTTGTATGGGTGATATGTTGATCTTTGGCACTAGCACAGGTATGGTACATAGTACGAGAGATTTCTAGCTTCTTGATTTGACATAGATATGGGTGAAGCTAAGGTCATTTTGGATGTGAAAATCGTAAGGATGGGTGATAGTATAATGTTATCGCAAGAACATTATGTTGAGAGAAAATACTCAAGAGGTTCGGACATTTGTTGCCAAACACAGTAAATTACCTTATGATGCAAACATTCATTTTAATGAAAATAGAGAGGTGATCACGTAGATTTATTTGAGTATGCATAGATTATTGGGAGTCTGATGCATTTAATGAACTTTTCTAGACCTGACATAGCATATGCAGTGTGTAGATTAAGTAGATATACACATAATCCCAATAATGATCATTGGAGTGCATTAACTAGACTAATGAAATACTTAAGAGGTACCATGAACTATGGTATCCTATATAGTGGATTTCCCATTGTGTTGGAAGGATACGTGAAAATTTGTATATCTCGTTGAGATGAGATAAAATCCACGGCGGTTATGTCTTTACTTTGGAGGTGGTGTTGTAACGGAAATCATCTAAACAAACTCTACGTTGCCTGTTACCATGGAATCAAAGTTTATAGCTCTTGAATGGGGTAAAGAAAGTGAGTGAACTAAATAACTTCTGTCGAAATTCGCTTTGGGAATACGTACAGCGCGCCCGATTGTCTATGCGTGTGATTGTCAAGCAGCAATATTGATCGCAAAGAATAAAACGTTTAATGGGAAAAGCAGTTTATGTCGTCTAGACATGAGGTGAGTGAAAGCAGGTTGTTGAAAGATGGAATCATTTCCATAGATTATGTAAAGTCAGTGAATTTGGCGATCCTCGACTAAGCCTTTGGGAAAGAAAAATTAATTTTGGAAACATCGTGGAATGAGACTTAAACCAATATGAGATTAGCGGTGATGGAAACCCGACCTTTGTGATTGGAGATCCCGGCCAGAGAAGGTTCGTATAGGTAATAACAAGTCACTTGTTAATCTGCTACTTTTATAACAAAATGATCCCTTCCTATGGTGTGTGATTATGGTGCTAGAATGCATAATTTGAGAGGTTGATTAATATTTTTAATGATTTCATGTCCCTTATGGGTGGTACATATAAATGCAGTATGTATTTGATGAAATCACTTATATAAGTGTAGAGTGGGGCCGCTCCTGAAGTGGTATGACAAGATTTCTAAGAGCACTTATGAATTAAACGAGGCACGTGTAGCTAATAGGTACTGCTTGACATTGAACAACAAGAATCAAGATGTGTGGTGCTGGTGATAAGGTCTCTAATTTACGATTTAGAGGAAATTACTGGTTCATAAATTTATTAAGCTTCACCAATGCTCTGTAAGTTAAACCTTATTCATCTATGTTTGGTTCTGATTCATTGAACGCAAACTTAAGGCATTAACACCTTCTTGTATTCAAGCGATATGTTTAATCTGAAGTTTTTAACTCTTTGAAAAATGTGGGGGATTGTTGTTGTAAGCCGATGAGAACTTTTCGATAAAAGCAAAAACAAAAGTTGTGTCCCCACATGGAACAAAAGACAAGGTTTTGAATTTGAATTCAAATTCTAATAACTAAATGTGCATTAATCCATAACGGTTTTAATTATTACAATTAATTTTTCATTTAATTCGTAACGTTTCGCATTAATTATTACAATTAATTTTGCATTTAATTAAATAACGTTTCAAATTAGTGCTATTCTTAATGGTATGACACGTAATTTCTATAAAATCGAATGGAGGCTAGCTTTGAAATCACATGTGCTTGTCACCATTTTCCTCTACCCGGTGCTCCAGGTTCTCACTCGCTACATTCACGTCGGGCCTCTCGGTTAGGGTATTGAATCACAGGAAATAAATTCACAGAACGAGTGTTACATACATAGTCGCCGATTACGGTTTTTTAGATCTGACTGTCTCAGGTTATTATTTATAGTTGCCGAAATCTGTTATTTTATCTCATTCTTTGTTGGATTGATATTTGTATAACAGTGCTGACTCAAAGGTATGATATAAGTTATAACCATTGGTGGCTCATAACTGTGGGCTTTCCCTTTCATTACAGTACAAGTCTCTGCTTTTACTTATTATAGGGTTTGTTGGTCTCTCTAGTCACATGGCTTTACTCTCCCATGTCCATATCTGTTGTGCTAGCCAAAACTTTAACACAAACAATGTTAGTGCAAGAATATAAAGATAACAAAATTTTGGGTTTGCGTTCAAAGCCCCCACTCCCTTTAGAAATAAAGAAGAGTATATATTAATTAGTGTGAATAATATCCAATAGGTATAAAGCCTTTTGAAAAGTTCAATGACAAAACCATAAAGGACACAAGCTCAAAATGGATATTATCATGTCAATGTGAAATGGGACGGGTCCTCCTAAGCCTAGAGCTTTATAGGGTCTAGGGAGTCAAATACTCCTCATGAAATTTTGGGAAAAAAATTGCTTTTGATAAATGCCTCTAAACTCCGATGATGTTTCCCTGTTATTACTCTCCTCTCCAATGTCCATATCAATATGTAAAATAATAATAATAACAAGAGAGGAAATTCAAACTTTCGTTATTTTTCTCTATAATTTAGGCCTCATTTGGATAAATCCTTTAATTTTTTAACTCTAAATGTACTTGTAAATGTACAAAACATGTGCTCACGCACTTAGCAACATTGAAAGAGGTGGATTTCAAAAAAGAGGTTGATATTAAGATAGAATTTTATTAGATAAAGAAAGATTGGGTTTCAAGGGTTTGAGTTTATACAATAATCGAAAAAGCGTGATTATAATGTGTAACAATATGGGAGATTTTCTTGTGACATGAAACATATTTGGATGATGAGAAAAGACATCTCAAATTACAACAAATATACATATAAATAACTCTAAGGGTAGCTTGTTTGATTTAAGGACTTTGTGTTTTATTTAATAGTCATTAGTGTCCATTTAGAGTTATTGAAGATTTACTTGGTCTTAACTTCAAAGTCCAAAGATTAGTTAAGATACATGCTAATTAACACGAAAAATCACAGTTAGTTATCAGGAAAAACACACACAAATATGCATATAAATATGGCAAAGAAAAAGTCAAACATCTCACCTACCTCACTTTGAATGAAAGGACCGACTTTCATTTATAGATGGACTTATGCTATTCAGTGGTGGACCCAACCCCCTAAATTTTTCTTTTTTAAATAAATTCAATAAAAGGTTTTAAAACCTTTATTACATTATACATAAAAATTAAATTATTCACTTATTATCATTGTGTTATAGTTATTTTTAAATAATAAATATTCCTCCTAAATTAAATACTAAACTATTACTCCCCTCAAATCATTTTCTAGGATCGTCATTGATGCTATTCTTAACCTCCCTTCCTTCCTCACGATCTTATACCCCTAGACTAATGACTGCCCCATTTAGGTTTCTTTCCCTTTGTGGCCTCATTTTATTTTCCTCCCCATTCATCCTACTATTTCCCATTTGTATCAATTATCATGTGGTATAAAATACATGACGTCGAGGAAAGATATGAAAGTAGGAACATTATTTTGAAGGTAGTTAAACAATAGATAACATTCAACTAAAATCTATCTACCTTTTTTTTTATTTAATAAGAATTTAAATATCAAGTAAAATACTTTTTCGTTCATTCTATCCTCACCCATCCAATCTTTGAAATCTTAACACCATCCCACTTTTCTTTTTTATTTTTTTCCTCTTTTCCATTGTCTACCGTGGTGAAGAATAAAATCCCTATTGCCACACCACCTCCATTCTATATTTTAATTTTAATTTTGGAGGAAAGCAAGAAGGGCAACGACGTAAGGAGGAAAATTAGAAGAAAAACATGAGAAATAAAGAGATGAGGATAGGGCTTTTGGGTGAGGGAATAATGAAGAAGATAGAAGAAGAGGAGTAATTTTGACTTTTATATTTCATATTTATTTATAATAAATTTTAAATGCATCTATACTTAATAGGTTTTTACAAAAAGTTTAATATATTAATTATATATTCATTTTCCTCAAACATTTGTCTATTGATCTCTTCTTTTAAGCAAAGGGTGATTTTAGTTATTTTTTAAACTAAGTCACCAATTTGCATTATCTTTTCATCTTTTTCTTTCTCAATATTAGGTTTTTATTTATTTATTTTTTTTATAATTTAATCATCGTCTTAATACGTGTATGATTGTCATAGCTTTTGTGTATATGTGGTTTTTTCTTTTTGGCTCAAACATTTGTCTGCTAGCCTCTTCTCGTTTAAGCAAGATGGGTGATTTTGGTTATTAACCCAGCGAAATCGTACATTCGCATCTGCTTTTATTAATAAAATGGTTATTACATACAATATTAGGTTAATTTGGTTTTTGTGATTAAATCGTAGTTTTAATCTTGTTTGTGATTGTCGTCGACTCGTGTATATGTGATTTTTAACTTTGGTCACGGCCAGTGGTTGCGTCGTCTTTGATAAATGGGTTTTATTTTAAATCGTCGTGTGGTCGTAGGTATTTTTTAGTCTATGTAGTAATATCAAATATGTAGATTCAATTATAAAATGTATAGGCTTTGAGTTGTTTTATTATGCGATTAATTTGAATGTTATTTCATTCTTTATGATTTTTAATAATTTTGATTTATGTATTGTTAGTTTGAATAAATGAAATTATTCTTTTTAAAAAAAAAAAAAGGTCTTTTACAAATGTATAAATAATTCCTTGGTGAAATTCCCAAAGTACCCTTTAATGCAAAATTTAGTAATGGTAATGGTTAGACACGTATAACCAACTTGTTTGGGAGAAGCGGCATAGTCCATTAATGGGGTCTGCCCCACAGGGAAGATTCTAGAAGGGCTTTTTAGGCCCATGAGCAACCTATTCAAGCCCAACCCATCACCAATAGGAGTCTGTCCAATAAGGGTTTGGGCTTAATGGATATATGAGAAAAATCTAGCCCACTAACTTGGGCCGTCATCTGTTCAGCAAGGGGTTTTATTTAGTTCAAGCACGAGAGAATTCTTAAAGATCATTTGAATAATTTTTCACATCCAACATTGGGTACGAGGGAAAATTGTATCAACTACTATTGGGATAAAGGAAGAGGAAAAAAACAGAAGATTTCATATAGTATTTTGATTGGAAAATCAATTTGATTTATTTTGTACCATTTGCTCAATGAAAACACGGGTCAGGTTCTACGGTATTAAACCTATAAGACATAAGGAATGATGGAATGGAGAACAAAGAAAAAATCAAATAGAGATAAATAAAAGTGAAGTGGATGAAAGATTTTAAATGAGCAAATTGAAACTTGAAAGGATCTTTTATTCTCAAAAAATGAGGGAGCAAAAGGAATTATAGAAAGATCTCTTATTCCTATTATAAGATTCTGATTTTGATCCGCATATTTTTAGTTAAGAATATTCTCATTTAATTTTAGAATAATAAGAAATGGAAAATGTTCCCTTAAGAATGTGACTTAATCGGTCCTAGTTGCTTTTCGGACGCCTTTAAAGTTTAAACTTAATAGACAGACACTCTTTCAACAATTGCGATATGTTATTCAGTTATTGTCTTGTTCATGGGGTCATGTTTTGATCAGATTGACGAGATAATTTGACCCAAAAAAAATGATAAAGAAAGAGAAAAAGAAAAAGAAAAAGAAAAAATTAAAAGATTGGGACGGTCAAATAATGTGGGTGGTGGGTGGTGGGTGGGTGGGTAGGATAATTATGACATGAGGAAACCTTTAGAAGAGCCAATCATAATTGTTTCATTGAATGACCAGAGCCTCCTGTTTTCGGATTCGTATTTATCCCTTTCCATCTCTATTATCCGTAACCCACCAATCGGAGTCCATCCTTCTCCTCCATTTCTTTTCCTGCATTTTTTTTCTTGCTACAGGATGTGTGGTTCATTAGACTCCTTATAACGTATGTATTATTGACGCATTGCCGCCCATTGTGAAATATGCATGATGTTCCATTTAGTTGCCGTTGATTTTACATTTCAGCCTGTGGGAATAATACCAGGAACACCATGCTTGTTATTTATTTAAGAATTTTAAATAAATAAAAAGCATAAATCTCTCTCTATTCCTTTTTATAAATATAAATTCATCATGTCACTTTAAATTATTTATTCATCTGCCTTTCAAATTGTGTTATAACTGCAGGCTTTCATGTACAAGAATATGAATTTAATAATACAAAAATAAAGAAATCAATATAAAAATACATTAGGGGTTCGACCAATTATGTTTATGTTCATGGATAAGAGAAATTTTTCACTATTTTGAAAATAAGTCTTAAATTTAATTATCGAGTGAAATATGATATTTATAAAAAATCAAAAAATACTAAAAATCGCGATATCGAAAAAATCGCGCGATCTTTGAATCATTAAAAGCTACTTTACGTTTTGCATATGGAATAGCCTTTACAAGACAAGACATGTATCAACAACTTTTTATTACCATGGCGCAAGATATTTATAAATAATATAACAATCAAGAATTGTCCTATACAATATTCTTTATAAAAAAAAAAGAATAAATATTAATTAGGAATTTGAGACATATTATAACAAATCTCCACCTTAGATAAAATTCGATCGAGTCATTCGTCTAGCACATCTTGATGAGAGAGTTATCAATTCTACATTGAATTGAAATTTATTTTATCTTCATCTTATGTGCTTTATAATCTTTTATTCTTCTAGATATTTTTAATCCTTGAAGCTCTAATATTAGTTTTTTTAACAAATAGCGGAATTTCTGATGCACAAGAATATCAATCAAATAACACAAAGATAAAGAAACAACATAAAGGTGCACGAGGGTTTTAACGTGGTTCGGCCAATCATGTCTACATCCAAGGATAAAAGATAATCTTTTACTATTCTGAAAACATAGTACAAGATTGATATTGCTCTGATGCACAAGAATATCAATCAAATAACATAAAGATAAAGAAACAACATAAAGGTGCACAAGGGTTTTAATATGGTTCGACCAATCATATCTACATCCACGGATAAGAGGGAATCTTTCACTATTTTGAAAACATAGTACAAGATTGGAGTATCAGAAATGTTATGTGTAGGAAAAATCGCAGCGTTATAAAAGCGCAGGATCTTGCAATGCGAGAAAATACGTTCTGATCTTTCCGAATCGCAAAATCGTACATCTCAGCACTTTTACAATGGCACTTTCTGAGCAGTATCTCTCATAGCTTTTCCCCTCTCATGACTTAGAATATATATAAGGATAATTTTCCTTATTCTATAAGGAAGCATGTATTCTGATAATGTAGCATTTAGGAATTTATCTTATCTGATATTCTTTACAAAAAAAAAAATACTAATTATGAACTTGAGTAACAAATTGCAACAAAAGGCTATGCTTTTCCAAAATATGAAAAAATAAAAGGTTAAACAACTAAGAGGTTATATTTGAAAGTTTTGTTTAGATTTGTGGTTTTCAGAAAGTCTAAATATTGATTTTATAAATTTTTATAATATAAAGAATTGATTAAATAATTACAAATAAAATATTTTAGGTTTTCCAACATGTTTTTCTTTCTTTCATATGAGATAAGGAACTGATTTTATGCTTGATACTTGACTTAAGTGGTAAAGGGATAGAATGGAGAACAAGAGGTTTTAGGCTTCAATACATAAAAAACATAATCCTACAACATTATATGCAAAATGAATAGATGTAAAAAAATGGGACCCTTTTTTAAACTTTATTTTTCTGAATTGTTTGTGAAAACATTTATCAGACATATCAAACATTTTCTTAACTATTTTTTTTTTATCAGAAGGAGGGGATAACCCCACAATACATCAGTACCTAGAGGAGATCCGTTTAGGCCATTTTACACCCATAGCGTCCTAAGATAAAAGTTCCACAACATTCAAAAAAGGAGAAGGCCAGATATGAAAAACATCAACCGGAAGGGAGAATGTCATAGATGCCAACTTGTCTACGACCTTGTTGCACTCTCGATAGACATGCCTCAGATCAGAAGACCACCGTCTACCCAAAAGTTCCTTGCACTCTAAAATCAAGGAGAAATGCTTATTCCTCCTTGAACACGGTTCAATTATCCATTTGAGAAGAATAGAAGTGTCAATATGAATAGATAAATTACAAAAACCTAAGTCCTAAGCCTGCTTAAGGCCATGAGCCCCAAAGCAGTAGCAGCAGCTGAGAGACATCCTTCCTCTGCAAAATACGCATAACCAAGAACGGCAGTCCTGAGACACCACCTCCTCCCGCTTGATGTCAGCCAGGACCAAACTCTTATCATTATTCAAAAGCCCACCTAGGTGGCAGGGGGCCTAATCAACCAAATTGTATGACAAGTTCCTTAGGGCAAACCACTGCGACCTAGAGATGAAAAAGATGTGAGAACCTCTAAAGAAAAACTATGTAGCTTCTTCAACGTCAGATTAGTTGGAAGAACATGGTTATTGAACACTAAATCATTGCGCCACTTCCTAGATCCTACAGATGGTTGGCAGATAAATGTTCCATTCACCATCATCTCCATGATGCGTAGGATGTCGTAGATTATGACATAGCTAGTCTTGGAAGGACAAATGCAAGGATTGAGAGAAGGTAACAGTCACGTCTATCCTATTCCATACCTGGACAGCAAGAGGGCAACTACGGAAGAGGTGATCTAAATCTTCTTTCACACCTGGACAGTGGCAGTAGTAAGGAGAGGAAGGGAGACCACGTCGGTGGCGCTCATTAATTGTTGGTAAGAATATGACCATGCATATAGGAGCCAAAGGAACATCCGTATCAGTGGAACATGGAGTTTCCAAATGCGTCCCCAAATATCATTGTGGTGTTGGGTCCCATTAGAATGAACACATGCATATGCAGATTTTACAGTGAATTCACCAGACGAAGTTAAGTTTCAACAAATGGTGTCTTATAACAAATCATCGGACCTGAGGAAAACAGAGGAAAGCTTATGTTGAAGAGAGAGGGAGCTGAGATGAGACACAATCCTACTTCCACCCATGAAAAGGATCCCAGTAATCCTACACAGTCTTGAATGAATCAGATAATGTCAAAGATTGGAGGCCTTAGAAATGAGAGGGGAATCACCTAGCCAAAAATCATGCCAGAAGAATGTTTGCTTCCCATTATAAACTCTTGTAATTAAACCCTTAGATAATGCAGAAGTAGCTTTGGTTGGTCCTTGCCAAAGGTTCAAAGCTCCCTTCTTAGGAACAAACTTGGAAATATCAGAGACCCTTTTAATATATTTGCTGTTAAGGACATGGTCCCAAAGATTATCAACATGATTCAAAAGGCACCACCCTAGTTTGGCCAATAGAGCAATGTTTATATCCTATAAATTCTTTAATCACAGGTCACCCACTTCCTTCAAAGTAGTAACAGTGTCCCAGTTAAGCAAATGAATTCTCCTATCAGCCTTGCCACCACTCCATATAAAGCGTCGTACTAACTTATCAATAGACTTACATAAAGAGATGAGTAACAAGGTTGATTACGTAGTATAAATGGGAAGAGAAAATGACACCGACTGGGCCAGAGTAACACGACCTGCTAAAGCAAGGAATTTGGGTTTCCAACCTTCAATTCTATTTGTCACCATATCTACAATATGCTGATACATGCTGGTATGTACTCTACCATGTATAGAAGGAGCTCCAAGATATAAATCGAGGTTAGAGGTAATAGGAATATTGGCAATGTTGGATATCCGTTTTGCAAGAGATAGATCAACATCTAGAGGAAAAAAATATTCGATTTATGGTAACTCCTTTCTGGCTTGAAATGGAACAAAATTCCCCAAATGATCCATAATTATCGTGATCTGCCCCCTCCAAAGCCTCAACAAAAAGAATCAGATTGTCCACAATAAATAAATGAGACAAGATAGGGCCCTGATGGGAAAGAGTAATAGGATGCCAACGGCCTAAGTTGATAGCACAACGAATAATATGCCCTAGTCGTTCCATGTATAGTAGAAAAAGATAGGGAGAAATAGAGTCGCCTTGGTGAATACTCTTGGAAATTAAGTTTGAACTGAGGTAGGATTTTACCATTCCAAGCAATAGACAAATTAGGAGATTCCACACAAGACATAATGTTACAAACCCAAGAGTGAGGAAGACCTGCTAGAAATAAAGTGGATCGGTAAAAATCCCATGAAAACCGATCATAAGCCTTCTCTAGGTCGACTTTAATACGCATAAGACCTTTAGAACTCCTCCTTTGACACATGGAATGAAGCACTTCTTGATAAATAACGACATTATCCACAATTTGCCTTCCGAAAACGAAGCTACTTTGTTGGGATGAAATTAAATAATTAAGCCATAATCTTCTTCAACCTATTAGTCAGAGGTTTGGCAATCACCTTATAGCTGACATTATTTTCTTAACTATTTTGTTTAAATATAAAAGTATAATTTTTATGTTGATTCGAGTGCCAATACTTATCAATAAAATAAATCAATATTTGGAGTATTGTTTTATTAAAACATGATATATTACACTTATATTTGATTTGCTGGAAACAATAAAATGCAGGATGATTTTTTTGATATTTTTTAAATTGAAAATTTGTGTTCTGATACTTATAGTTACAAGCCCACGTGATCTCTCATGTTAACTATTATTATTCGAAATTTGTTTTATATTTTAAATTTTTGTTGATATTACTTATGATTAAAATATTAAAATTTATAAATTTAAAAAATATTATCTTTTGTTGTTAAAGATACAAAAACATTTTGCATGTTAATATTATTTTGGGTTGTACTATTAATATATTTAAAAAAAAGAATTAAGAATATTTTTTAATTAAAATTATTATTTTGAAATAACAATTCACCTTACATTACATCATAATATTTTATTACTTACAAAGTTATGTCAACTGGGAGTTTGAGACTCAAATCTTGGATCTCTCTCGTCCTATACTAACCTGATCTCTTAACCATTTGAGTTAAGTTTTATTAACTTTAAATTAAAATTGTTAAAGGTATAATATTTATAATAAACCTAAATCCTTTGGGCTGAGAGGCTCTCAATTTTAGCATATCTCTAGATTAGAAGAGTCAAATACTTATATAGTGTCGAAAAATTTCTCTCATATCGATGCAGGGATGTAATAAACCGCGATACGACAACGTCTTTGTTGTGTTCAGAGTTATGTGTGGTGAATCGACAGAACCAAATCTCTAAGAGGTTAAATGAACACCAACACTAGGGTAGGACATCGACTCTGATACCATTTATAATAATTCGGTTCAATCATACAGATATTTTTCGGTTTAGACTTAAAAAACCCTTATGGATTTAAAACACGTTTACTAGATTAACATGAATCCATACTTAACAAAAACTGTCTTCTATATTCTATATGGGATATAACACTTTCATGAAAATTGGTTATTTAATATGCTACTTGGGCTTTGTTTGAGAGGAAGTCATGGAGTTCGAACTTTCTTTCAAAGTCCATAAGGACTCGTTTTAAAATATATTTTAAAAAAATTATATGCTAATATATGTAACCATATAAATAATTTTCTATTTTCTAAAAAACAAAGTCAAGAGTTTTATTTTTGAAAGAAAAAGTCAAGAGTTTTCAAACTATACGTACCGGGTGCATCCCTGACGGTGGTCAACAAAAAAAGGCGCCGGACAGACTCAATACCGCCAAGAATTTAATTTAATTTAGTTAATCGCCGTCCAACTCTAAGAAAAGCAGGCTGACCATGTTTCTTGACCGTTGAAGCAATCTTTGATCAAATAAAAGTAAGCTAAGACCACAGGTTGATGTGGTCTTTTAATCATTACTAGGGTATTAATAAATTGACATATATATAGTGCAAAGAAGTTTGTATTATGCTTTATCAGACTTGCGCAAGGAGGGTAACAAAATTTTAGTCACCTAACTAATTGCATCTTCGTTTATAACTTTTTTGAGTAATCCTCAATTTATAACCAAATCATCTTATAATGTTTTGTAGACTTAATTATTATATTTGTGGAGTAGCAAAATTTATTCACTCTTGTCAGATATTAACTAATTCTCCTTAAAATTATTTAAGCATTTCGATATGATATAATCTAGGGGTAATTATTAGGAATAATTCTTGATCATCATACTAAGTGAAATCTCATTTGTTATTTAATTAGGAATAATTTATTGTTTTGAAAAAGTTCAAGTATAATGTCAGAGCGTTGATAATGAAACCCAAATTGTAATCTTAGTTACACATTCAATATTAAAATCTCACTTAGAAACGTGTATTCATGCTCTTTACTAGCAATCCATGTATGTGGGGCATTAACTCTCCCCAGACCTAGGGTAGATACATCCATGATCTTGAGGCTCTCAGTTAGAAACGTGTAGCATCCTATGCTTTTAATTACCATTTATATATATATAACACAAACTGGATAAACTGCTTTTTATCTTCTCTTATTAAATCAATACATTAATTTTTATTAAAAGGATAAACAAAATTAACTAACCATTAATCAAACTTAGTTCATTATATAACACACATCTAACATCAACAAGCAACATGCTTCAATCATGACATGTTCCAGCCATTTTTTTTGCTCCAGCTTTGTTTCCAATATCTTAAAAATGAAAGCTCAAATACGTTCCTATGAGCATAATAATTTTTCTTTAATAGCACAAAATTTGGGACAAGAATCCCATCTCTTGCAAAGTTCTTAAAGCTTCCAGCCATGTAAGAAACCCATTAAAGTACCAACATGGAAGAGTTGTCATGTCAAAGCCATATGAGTGTACCACCACACATTCCAAATATCTCACGTCATGTCCCCAAGTCATATATACAATGTTTGCCAATAACATTGGTATTTTCACTATGGCATTGCATACTATGATCACCATACAACCATGGCACTCAAACCATTCAAAGCCTCCTTTGATTACGCTGGCTTTGTCTCAACCAAGGTTCCATATGGAGTTTAGTGTGAAGTAATTCTTTTTTTTTTTTTAAATTGTGGTAGTCATCTTTTGAGAAATAATCATCAAATTAATATTTGTATCTTTAAAAACATCTATAATGATTATGTTTTTTAAAACATGTCATCAAAATGATATTTCCAGACTAGTTTAATGATTATTTGAAAAACAATTCATGTATTTTAAATGAATTAGCAATACTAAACTCTCTATTCATGTGCATTTTTGAAAACCTTCACCATACTTTTCTTCCACATTCATTGTCTGTTTTGTAAATCTTACTTAAGCATTTGATTCGTGTTTTAATATACATTAGGTATTCTAAGTTAAATAAATTTTGGAAGTCTGTATATTTCCAAGATTAGATCAGACTCAATACATAAATGTCATCATCACTCCCAAAATTTAGTCTAATATCTATCCAAATTATACAAAAATTAATGCAAAAAGTATATTAGAAAATTAATATTTTAATACCCTTGAGGCCCAAGGCCTGATTTAAGCAGTGAGATAGATTATAGAGAATCTCAAAACAGATCATTATAATAATAGAGTACTACAATATCTATATGTAAATCTTAAAGTGAATGGTAGTAAAAATGGAAATTTAATTAAATTTTAATATTACATTCATTATTTTAATTTTACTTCAATTTCTTCTATTATTAAATATATATAGAATTAAAAAAACAAATACAAAAACAAATTTTTGTATCGTTAAGAAAAATCAGGGGTTTTATTTGAAATATTTTAAGCAATTCTATTAATTTGATGTAAAAATTGCATATGTTGTGTTTTCTGTACATGTGTACATTTTAAATATATTTTATGTATGATATCATTGTTTAGAAATACATCTGGTAAATATTTCCTTAGAATATCGACTGTGAAAAAAATTTATTCAATGATTTACTTAGATCATTGTTATATGAGAAATTTCTAATTTTTTTCTATAAAAGATTTCATATGAATGCATTATTGTAAATATTGAGGGCCATCTACTCCTCAAACATAATTCATCCTATTTTCCCTCCTTCAATCGATTTTAGGGAATGATTTGCCTGATTGGCTTGGCTGTTTAAATTGTTCATGTGATTGAAAATTAATTAGATTTATTAATTAAAATGGACTCTGTACTCAATGGATAAAATCATAAAACACTAAAGAAAACAAAAGTAAAACAATAATAACCAATAATAATAATAAAGAAACAGAAAGAGAAAGAAAGTTGAAAACTGAGGTTTGAATGATTAAAAGAAGAGAGACTGAGGAAAGGTTGTCATTAAATAAAAATCAAAATAAAAGGAAAAAAAAACATAAATGTTTGAGCTCTTTCAGTTTTGTTGACTGTAATTTGCCATCGAACTCAGACAAGAATGTCCTAACGCCTTCTCTTTTCTCTCTCTAGAAGCTACAGGTTTAACAGATTTGATCAACACCCTTCAGCTGAAATCGCTTCATTTGCTTGTTTCTAGACTAGTCATGCATTTTCTCCTAACCGCCGATCTTGCCTTTGAGAATCCTGACCCATCCGGTATATTTATGTTTTTTTAATTTCTTTTCCCTTTTTTCGAATTTGTTGTGTTTTTTGATGATTTTTTCCCCAGTGTTTGTAGGGTTGGATAAAATTGACAGTGATCTTTCAGGATCTTCTCTTTCATAGGTTTTTCATATATATTTTTAAATATAGTGATTTTGAATTGGGGAGTTTGTGGTCTGATGTTCTGTATGGTTGCTAAAGTTTGGAAAAAGGAAGGAAAAAAACTGAAAATTGTAGTTGTACGGTTTTTTTCGTTTTGTAACCTGAAATTTCGAGATATGAAAACCTGTAACCGGGATTTTTTTTTTTTTTTTTGAAAATTTTTGATTACGGGTGTTTTCTCAGCTACCAATCGGGTGTTTTCGGGAATTTCTTATTTTTTGTTTGGCTGAAATAATTGCTCTCTTTCCCGTTCTATTTTTAGCGGTTTCCTTTTGAAAAAAAATACAAATTTGCTCAGACCTCCGTTTGGTTGCAGTGGAAGAAGAGGAAGAAAGGAAAAGAGTTTTTTTTTTCTTTTTCTTTCGAATCTTGTGTTCTATGTCGTTATGTGTCTCTGTAAATGAAAATTCCACCACCTCATAGCTTAATAGTTGGACAAGGGGCGTTAAAGATTCAGGCTTTAAAATTTTTGCATTCCATTTTCTATCTTGCATTTGTACTCTGTATACATCTGTAATTGGCAGCTCCTGAGAATTATATTTTTAAAATGAAACTGACCTGGTCAATTTAGGTTTTCAAATATCAATTATTGAATTATTCATACCCTTCTTTGACTACTTCACATAGAACGAGTCCAATTTTGAGACTGCACATTTCTGATTTTTGTCCAAGTTCATTAAATGATTTATCTAATCAGGTTGTACATCTAAGTAGAATCCTGTTCGATTTATGTTGTCTAGTTGTCCTCCATTTCTGGGAACATAGAGTTTGGTGATTATGGGGTGTATGCAGCTGGAATTGTATTTATGATACTTTGTATTCATGGAGGGACTATAAGGTAGTTGTGTGTTCTGCAGATAAGTTATCGACTTTTTAATCGAGTTGAGAGTAACCGTGAAGGAGATCTGCTCAATTCTCTTTTCTTGAGCTGATTGATGGCTTCTGTGCTTACTCTGCGCCTGCTTCAGGTTAGAGAGCATAATGGAAATACTGTTGGTGTTGATAGGTTGCCTGAAGAGATGAATGACATGAAAATTAGGGATGATAAGGTAGATCATGTGGTTTCTTTACAGCTGTTCTTGTTCTTTCCTTTTGATTGGTGTCTTGGTGTCATCTTAAATCTCTCTTGATGTCATGTAGGAAATGGAGGCTATGGTGGTGGATGGTAATGGGACGGGCTGTTAATTGCTAACTATTGGAGGGAAAAATGGCCAGCCAAAGCAGGTAAGTTTTCGTGATGTTATCCTCTTTTTGGAAAATTCGATTATGTGATTACATATTTTACTAATTGTGATTCAAATTTTCTCTTCTGTAATTTTGTAGACCATCAGCTATATGGCAGAGCGTGTTGTTGGGCAGGAATCATTTAGGTAGTGTTCAGAGTAAGAGGTTGGCTTGATGGGTTTCGAGCAAGGGCGTGTTCAGACTGAATCAAAATCTTTACATCTTGATATATATGCTTCTTCGCACAGGCAAAATGCTTAGAGACTGGCGAAACAGTTGCAATTAAAAAAGTTCTTCAAGACAAGAGATACAAGAACAGAGAGTTACAAACTATGCGTCTTCTGGACCACCCTAATGTTGTGTCTCTGAAGCACTGCTTCTTTTCAACAACTGAAAAGGAAGAGCTCTATCTTAACTTAGTGCTTGAATATGTCCCTGAGACTGTTCATCGGGTGATCAAACACTACAGTAAGATGAATCAGAGGATGCCAATGATATATGTGAAACTTTATACTTACCAGGTATGTATTATATAAATGGTTCTGATTTTATTGTGATTGCACCTTAGTCTAACTGCTGTTTTATTTTATCCACACAATCCTGTTGTATTTTATAAGCTTTAACATACACTATCTGTGTAAATTTATTTATTTCATATCATTTTTGTTCATAAAATTGTTATTACTGATTCATTTTGTGGCTCTCATTCATGTGTTTATTTACCGAATTTGATTTTCCACAGATCTGTAGAGCGCTGGCTTACATTCATGGTAGTTTTTGGGTATGCCACAGGGATATAAAACCTCAAAATTTATTGGTATGTTAAAAAAGCACATGTCTTTACTTCATGTTCACTAAAGGGTTCATTTTATTCATCAATCGTGAGTTATTTAGTATAGCAGCTTCACTTTATTTTAGGCTGGGTTAACCCACATACCCACCAGCTAAAGCTGTGTGATTTTGGAAGTGCAAAAGCTTTGGTTGGTTTTCTTGTATCCTGGAATGGTTATATTTCTTTCTTTTCTGCATTGGTGATGTCCAATGAGTTGACTGGCTGTCTTTTTAAAAATTTTGCAGGTAAAAGGGGAATTGAACATATCTTACATCTGTTCTAGGTACTATCGAGCACCTGAACTTATATTTGGTGCAACTCAATACACCACAGCCATTGATATCTGGTCAGCCGGCTGTGTTTTGGCTGAACTACTGCTTGGACAAGTAAGCAACCCATTGTATATGGATGATGCCTTGCATTTTTGGATGTCTTTTTTCACATCTATGCTAACGAGTGCCTATCTTTTGATGTCAGCCTCTCTTTCCTGGGGAGAGTGGTGTGGATCAGCTTGTGGAGATCATTAAGGTGATCATTCTCTTACAAATATCAGCCGTTAGAGCTTCTGTTTGATTTCTATTGGATACTTTATTGTTCTCAGAGGGACAGCTAAAATTGGTTAGATTAAAACCTAGGCAATTTGATGATACCTATCCTGGAAGATGCTGTTCACTGCATTCTTAATTGAAATGATTGTCACGGGTGTAATGTTAATGTTGCAATTTTCTAATTAGTTTGTCATCTAGGGAAGAGAATCTCTTGTTAATTCATTGGTGAATCTTACAAAACATCTGTTCATTTGTTTGGACCCATGCAGAAGTAACAGACTATCTGCAGTGTTAGTCATTCTATATTGTTTATGATTTTATTATCCATCCCCTTATTGATGTATTTTTCTACAATGTTTTCTTATTTGCATGCAGGTTTTGGGCACCCCAACTCAGGAGGAAATTAAGTGTATGAATCCTAGTACACTGGTTAAATTCCCTAGTAAAGCCACCATGGCACAAGGTACTAAAAATAAGCAGGATTGGCATAATTCAATTTATAATCACTTGATCAAATTTTTTTTTTGCTATGCTTTTGACAACCTTGCATATATTGATTTATTTGTTAATCTACTAATATCAGATATTCCATAAGCGAATTTACGACATCGATCTTGTCTCAAGATTGCTGCAGTACTCTCAAACTTGATGCACAGCTGTGAGTACATAGAATATCTAACGAGCCATGTAATCAATGTTGTTCTATATTTTCCGTCTTACATCCTTCTGCCAACTTTGTGCTAAGCCATTTTTTTGCTTGTGTTCTATGTTAATCCTCTGGAATATCCACTGTTTTTCTCAAGTCAGAAATGCATCTTCTGCATTAAAGCAATAGAAGAAGTTTTTTGTCCTTTATATTCTTTAAGGCTACGTCTTCTTGTAGATAACTTCTATGCTGTGGTTCATGATGGCATGTGAGTTGATTGGATCCAACTCTTCTTTAAACTTGAATTTTGACTTGATGTTCTTTCTATGCAGCTGGAAGCTTTGATCCATCCCTTTTTTGATGAGCTTCGTGACCCCAACACCGTCTGCAAATGGACGTTTCCTTCCCCATTGTTCAACTATTCATGGTAAATACAAATTTCGTTCACAAATTAATCTTTTTGCTGTTCTATTATACAGTGAAATGGCTGACCAATGTTTCCTGGTAACAGCTGGCTGATCAGAACTAAGGGCGTGCCGGTGGATAGCTGCTGGTGAAGTTGATCCCCAGAACATGCAAGAAAGCAATGTGCCCTCTTGAGTTTTATGATGTCTGGGTTCTTTATTTTTGTAATTGACAAGTTTTCACAGCGAAAAATTGCGATCACCATCAAGAAGTAGCTATTTTTAATTTCCTTTAATTTGTTCTTTATACATTTAGGTTCCCTATTATTCTTGTTTAAACTGAATCCAAGCAAGCTATGCTTTTATATGTTCCCAAAACCTAAATGGCTATGCTGGCCTTCTGAAACAGAAACAGATTATAACAGTATATTGAATGCAAAGATTGTTTTTCTTCTTTTCGAAATGATTTGCTTCACCACTGCAAATGCTCTTTTCACCCATAATATTGAATCTGTACAGCTCTGGCGATTCCAGTAACAAATCTTCATCTTCCTATATTAAATCTAACCTCCTTATTTGAAGCCAAACGTGTAAATATTGTGAATAATATTCATTTTGGTTTATAAAGATAAAAAAGTAAGGGACAGTAAATGATTGAACATATAATTACTCCATCCTTTCATATAGAAGGATGAAGATGTAGTTCCTGAGTCAGGGTGGATCATTCCCTTCTGAATTTACCCACCCATTGTTGCTCCCTCAGGCTCACTTTGTTTAAAATAAAAATAATATTAATAAGTAAGAGGTGGAGTATTGAAGTAGAGAGAAGATGGGTGTGCTTTACAAACACCTTTTTCAGAAACTAACTTGGGGTAGAAACACATGGTCGTTATGAAGAATAATATTAATATTCAATTAGTGTGAAACGACATAAAGTAAGAAGTTAGTAGTTTATGATACCAGCTTGCTTGAGAGGTCCTGAGTTGTATGTTCTACAATTTGAATCTCCGTTTGTATTTGAAATCCCATGTATAAAATGATAAGGTGTTTCCAGTCCAAAAGAATCGTAAGTGGTTTCTTGATCTGAATGATCAAACTTATTCAACTTCTATGCGTACCCTGGAAATGAAAGTTTGCAACCTAGATTTACACTTTGTATCAAATATGTGTTCAAGGGTTCAACCTAAGTTGCCAATCAAAGAAATATGAACCCCATATGTGGCTGAGAAATGTGGGTTGATAAATTGAAAAAGAGCAACTCACATGCATGATGCAAAGAGTGCCCCCTCCTTTTCTTTTTATTTTTCTAAGCAGAAAGCATCTTTTTCATCATGCGCGGAAAACAGTATGTAACCCTTATGATAAAGGCAACTACATAGGACCACCAGCATTGTCAGCAAAGGCAGTAGGCACTGGGCTCAGCTATTGCCAAACTTCCTTTCTGGGAGAGGACTTGTGATGACTGCTGGTGTATGAAAACTGGTACTTTGGAGGATATCTTTTAGACTGTTAATATCCTGTTGATATAAATACTCTCAATAAGTCAATTCCTGAAATGGGTTGCTCAAGATGTTAATATTCTAAATTGTTTTTGTTCTTCTGTGACACTGACCATTCCACTATATATCGATCAATGTGAGAAATATTAGTGTGGTTGACATAAGACTAATCATGTGAATATCATGTTAAATGAAGCGTGCAATGCCTCATTATGTTATATAAAAACTGTCTGATGTTAAACTATCAATTTTGTAAGAATTAAAGCCAATAAAACTTGGGTTTAATACAAACATGATGCTGCTTTAACAAAGAACTTCAACTCCTTCAATGGGAATGTTTTTATTGCACCAAATTTGAGTTGTATATTTTGTTTGAATTCTCTAAAACCTGTTACTTAAACAGCATAGCAGAAAAGTAATGATACTCTCAATTTATAGAAGGGAGTTCTGGAACTCATTCTTTAATTAATTAATTTTTTATTTTCTTCTCTCTTTTGGACCCACCAAAAGGAACCATTCAGACAAAAGGACTGTTGGAAATTGACATGTAAACTAGGAAAAAAAGGACCACACATGGTGGAAGAGATGGGGTTGGTGAGTAAAATAAGGCTTCTGAAAACTTTAGAAGAAGGGCTGAACTTCTGAGTGAATCAAGGCAATGTGACAGGCCACCTTCTCTCCAGGTTGACACTTTAAGCCCAGTTCATTCAACAAAGCCATGGTGACTCACCCAGGCTATTCAGCCAAAAATCTGTTTCAGATAGTGTACGATGGAAATCAAATTATATTTAATTTTTTAATTGCCATTTATAACATTAGTAAGCTTACTTGGTCTCAAATGCCATTGTCATTTCTATCTACAGTTCAACTAAGTTGCAGTTAGAAGCTGTCTCTACTGTGTTCAAACCCAAATAATATGTTTGGAGAAAAAAAATCTGCAAAGAAACCTTCCCTGAAATAATTTTCAAGTGGGTAAGCTATATTACCTAAGATATCATAAGAGAGAACCCATGTTTGTTTTATTTTATTTTATTTTATTATTAAGCTGTAATTAATAATTATGATTTTGGAATTTTTTTAAAGATTAGACTGTAGATGATGGGTAGAACTTCTAAATTTAGTAAAGACTATAATCATCAATAGTTTTGATCATTTAGAAAAAAAAATCAAAATCAGTGTGCTTACTAATTGAGGTTGTGTGATGATTTACCTAAGAACACTTGTTTGAAATTATTTTAATGAAAAGTTTATTGTGTAGATTTTTCTTTTCTTTTCTCTATTTAAAATAATTTGCTTTTTGCAAACTCACCTCTATTAACAGTGTATAATGTTCAATTTTGTTAACCTCAAAAGTTCAAACTTATTTCAACTTGTAGCCTATCCAGGTAAAAAAAAGAAAAGAAAAAAAAAAGAATGCAAATAGTTTTATGTATATCAGTCTTCAATGAAAACCATGATATTACAGGTCAGAAATGACCTTCCTTTTAATAAATATTAGTTAAGCATCTTTCCAAACTATTATCCAATCTAGTCTTTCATATATGAAGAGATTCTGTTTTTATATATTTTAATCCAAGTTAGAAACGTAATTAGTAATTACGAAACATTTTTGTGTCATAGCTTAGTAGTTCTTATTCTGACTTTAGTTAAAATGAAGCTACAGGTTGTCAATTCACATTTAATATTGTTAACATATAGAGTTGTAACTAAGTTAGGAAACTTAACATATAGAGTTGTAATTAGTTAAGTCTAACATGTAGAGTTGTAACAAATTGAAATACTAGATTATCCCTCCTATATGTACATGTTAATTTGTAAAATAAGAAATTATTTCTATTTTCTTTTGATTGTTTCTACTGTGTGGTATCGAGCTTAGGGTTCGAGTTTGAAAATTTGTTGGAGAGAGAATTTTGAAAGGATTTTTGGCAATCTGGGGGTGCGGGAGGGTGACTTTTTGAAACACGGCACAGGAGGCGTGGAAGTCTCGCATCGGCATAGGAGGGTTAGTTGGCTGACAGGCCGGTCTGCACGCAAAATCCGATGGCCGGGATTCCAAGCGCGTGAAGCTCACTCGTAAATTGTAGTTGGTAGTTTCACACGCGCGTGGCGTGGGTGTGTGAGGTATTGTTCAGACCAGGGCTCTTTCTCTAGGATCGTCCATATTTGACGAGAGCCTCGTCGCTTGGTTTCCTTTTGGTTCATGGATTTGGTTGGTGTTTGTGTAAAGATGCTGCCTTTTCTAGTGTTTCGGCAGGATTTTCCAAAATCGAGATTAAGTGCTCTGCTCTTGATCTTCTTCATGTGGTATCATAATGGTGATTCGAGAGGAAAAGAAATTATTCTGGCTTCAGTAGTCAGATGATGTCCAAAATCCACGGAAGACAAAGCGGTAGTTCCAACTATTTAGATGGAGCAAAACAATTCAAATATATGTCGAGTACGTATGGGCAGTCCTCATTAGGATCCGTGGTAGATGATTCGAAGAGCAATGGATGGAGGAGGATGCTCATCTGTTCATCCAAATCCGTAATTCTATCGGCAAATAAGTGCTTAGATTCAGTTAATCCTTGTGAATTTATTAAAAAGAGCTAATGGTTATTTAGATTGTGTTTTCTAGAAAGAGAATGTTTCGTATATTTGATGTGTGTGAAGCATTCTATCGATCGGAGAAACATGATCAGTCCTCATGAATTTTTGTGGCCCTGAAAGATACGCAAGAAGAGCTTAATATGCTTATGCCCTTTAGTCCAGATGTCAAAGTTATTAAATCCGAAAACAGATGTGATTGTAGAATTTCTTGTAGCTCTTCCTTGCAGTATGATTCGACTATGGCCTAGATTTTGTCAGTCGAGATATCATCTCAGGGGCGCCAGGTGGGATCCTTTGTATTGAGGTATCACATCTGTTGTATACTTATTTGCCAGGACAAGTAGTGCTCTTATTGGACGGACCATTGAGTCAGAGAGGCAACGAAATAGAAATAGTGGTCTAGGTGATAACATTAGAGGGCCTGGTACTGGAGGTGTTGTTTGTTATTACTGTCATAAGCTTGACCATGTGATACGCGATTGTAAGAAACAATAGAATCGAAATCAAAAATTTTAGTTTGCTCATATAGCTTCTACTACAGAGTCATCCGTCCGTTAAGTTAGGTTCTTGTATGAAGTGCTTGAGGTTAATTGTTTCAGAGCTCGTTGAGATCCATCTAATCTAATTATTGTTATTCTTGAGTCGAATTAACCCAGAATAAATGCCTTGTATCTTCTTCATCAGCTGAATGGGTCATTGACTCTAGAGCCATAGATGTGAGTAAACTTAGTCTTTCTATACCTTTGAGTCACCTTCATAACCACTGTCACTCTAGCGGATGGATCACATTTAATAATGTTCTTGAGTGGGGACACAATTATTACCCTCTCCATCTATTCTTAACATAAATCTTGAGTTTACCAAATTTCTCTTTTAATTTGATGTCTGTTAGCAAGTTAACTCGAGCACTTAAGTGTTATATCTCATTCTTTCCTGATTTTTGTCTCTTTTAGGATCTTATGATGAAGCCCAGTTATTGGTAGGGTTGTGAGTCTTGGGGTTTATATCCCTTGATCCCTACGGTCCTAAGACCTATTACTTGTTAAGATCCTTTACACCATTTGAGACACATTGCTAGGTTGGGTCATCTTCCATTGTCATTATTAAAGAAATTTTTGTCTCGATGATTTTGAGTTTATAACCTTGGGTGTGAGTCTTGTCAATTTCAAAAACATCGCCATCTAGTTATAGTCTTGAGATCGTCTTGAGCCTTGTTTCATCTTTTGAGTTAATCCCATTCGGATGTGCGAGGTTCGTGCCCGGTTATTGTTCCCAATAGGGTTTGATACTTGTCTTTTGTTGATGATTATTCACAAACCACTTGGTTATATTTAATGAAAAACTGATATGAGTTGTTTTCTCATTTTCGTGCCTTTTGTGCTGAGATTCATACTCAATTTCATGTTTATGTTCAAAATCTGAGAAGTGATAATGCAAAAGAATATGTTTCAGAACAATTTCAATTCTTCATGCTTCAACATGGCATCCTTCATTAAACTTCTTGTGTTGACACTCCTGCTCAGAATGGAGTTGCTGAGAGAAAGAATAGACACCTCCTTGAAACTTGAGCTCGTATTTAGGTCACGTGTACTTGAGCATTTACGGGATGATGTTGTTTCCACAACTTGTTTTTGGTCTTAGGATGCCTTCATCAGGTCTTGAATTGGACACGTATCATCCTTTTCCCCGATAAATTCCCTTTTGAGCCTCGAGATGTTGGATGTGCCTATTTTGTTTCTAGATGTTCGATCCACGGGTATCTAAACTTAACCATAAATATTTAAAATGTATCTTTCTTAGGTTCGAAGGGCTATCGATTATTCTGCCTAGTCTTCGTAAGTACTTGGTTTATGCGGATGTCAAGTTTTTAGAGTGTCCCTTTCTCTTCACCTCAGACCCTACTTCTAGTCAAAGGGAGGCGGGTTGACTTTTGCTAGTGTATACTATTGCTCCCAGTGGCCCCTCACATTTCTGCTCAGTGGGCCTCCACATCACTAAGATTACACTCGAAGCTAGAACCCTGCTCTAATCCTCCAATTTGCCTTCGACATCATATCTAGTTCACGATATCTCACATTGCTCTTCATTAAAGGTAGGCGTCGGTGTGTTCATCAATTTCCTCATTTGCACCTATATCCGGTTGTCTTTCAGTCTTGTTCTTTTATTTAGCTAACTTTGGACTCTATTTGGGTTGCCTAACACTTTTGAAGCCTTGTCTCACATACCCCAGTTGGCGTAGTGCTATGATAGAGGAGATGGATGCTACAGATAGAATGATACTTGGAACTTAGTACATTACCTACTAGGAAGAAAACCGTGGATGTCATTGGGTCTTTATGATCAAAGTTAATCCGGATTGTTCAGTGCTGGAGTGAAGTCGATCTTATATGTCAAAGTGCGCTCACACCAATGGTGAAGCTGATGATACCTTTTCCCACATTGCTAAGATGACATATGTTCATTTTTTATTTCCTTAGGCGCAGCTCATAATTGGGATCTTCATGTTGATATTAAACGCCTTTCTTCATGGCGATCTTCGGGGAGGAGTGTCTGTGGAGGCGGCCTGGGGTTTGTTGCTCAGGGGAAGATTGAGAAGGTTTGTCGCCTTCGGAAGTCATTATATGGCTTGAAGCGGAGTTCCCGTGCTTGGTTCGGTAAATTTAGCCAAGCAGTTGAGAAATTTGGCTTGCAGAAGAGTAAATTTGACCATTCCGTCTTCTACTGGAACTCCAGTTTAGATATCATTTTGTTGGTGGTGTATGTGGATGATATTGTTATCGGCTGGAGTGACTACGAATCTGTGTAAGTCTTCATATTGAGTTTCATACATAGGACTTAGGGATGCGTGGTCTTCTTGGGTGTTGAAGTTATGCAAAGTAAAAATGGAATCTTCTTATCTCAAAGCATGTGCTTGATTTATTGTCGAGGCCCGGAAAATTGGGACCAACCATGTGGTTCCTATGGCTCAGGGCGTACACCTTATTGAGCGAGGATTGTTTGAGGATCTGAGTGATATAGAAGACTAGTTATGAGCTAAAGCCCACCTTATAGTAACTCGTCTGATATTGCGCACTCGGTCGGTGTTGTAAGTCAATCTGTGTCTTCCCCCAGCTGACAATTGGGCAATTGTAGAACATATTCTATGTTACTTGAAAGGAGCTCCGGGACGAGGTATGCTATATAGTAATCATGGGCATAATAGGGTTGAATGCCGCGAGATCTTGATTGGCGGTCGAAGGAGAGATAGGAGATCCACATCTAGTTATTATGTTTTTGTTGGTGGAAATATAATCTCATGGAAGAGTAAGAAGCAAGGGTTTGTTTCTTGTTCAAGTGCAAAGTCAAAATATAGAGCAATGACGCAATGCAGTATTAGTGAAATCATGTAATAATCGACTCTTGATGGAAGTTGGCATTAAGACTGCGGTCCCAGCAAAACTTTGGTGTGATAACTAGGTTGCCCTTCATATTGCCTCGAATCCAGTATTCCATGAACGAACTAAGCATATTGAGATTGATTGCCACTTCGTTCGTGAGAAAATACAACTCGGTTTGATTTCTGAGGATGCATGTGAAGGCGAGGCAGTTGGGTGATATTTTCTGAGCTTTAAGTGAATTTGGGTTGTATTTATGTAACAGTTGAGCATGATTGACATCATGTTTCCAAGGCTTGGGGAGGGAAATCTTAACATATAGAGTTGTAGCTAGTTAGGAAGCTTGCGTATAAAGTTGTAACTAGTTAGGGAATCCTAACATGTGGTGTAGCAGTTAGAAATATAGACTATCCCTCCGGTATATATACATGTTAATTCAATGAAAAATATATAAAATTCTTTCCTCCAATTATCTTTTGATTTGTTTCTACAAAATATAAAAATAAAGCGCAATTTACCAATCACGATTTCAAGAGGCGACTTTGAATGTATGTTTAAAAGGCTAAAAGCAATATTTTCCAAATCAAGCCTATTTTGACCCAAAACTGGCTCAGCTATTATATTAAATGATAAATTTTCTAAAAGCAATCTCGTGAATTTGGAGTTCTATACTAATATCATGCTTCTTCCTAAATTTCACTGTTATTTTCATGTTTAAATTCATTTCTCAACTTGGCAAGAGTGTATTTTTCATGTTAAAATTAATTTCTCAACTTGCAGTAGTATTACCTTGTCCAAACTTAAAATGTCTTAGAAATTTTATGTTTCCTTTCTGTAATACTAAATATTGTGGCCTAAAACATATGGTGATGTTCTCCTCATAAGGAATCTGTCAAATCATTTTCTTAATTTGTAACTTCTTAAGATACAGTAAAGTAGTTCAAAATCCAATATATATCCATTTTGTGTGTCTGATTTCTTACTACCATGGTGTTTTTCCATCTTCACCAGAATAAATTCACAAGAGAATTGAAGAAGATTATTGATTTCAGTACTGTCAGCCCACTGCAATGCCAAAAATTCTGAGAAAAAAAAGGGTCTGTTATGAAGAAGGTAATCCATTAAATAAGCTTAAAATAATAGAGAACAGTGGTGAATATATATAGACCGCAGAAAGTTAAAGTTATGGGAAGAACATGGGGGGCTTATCCCCACACTGATCATCTGATCACTTCCTTGTTATTCCGTTCACCTTTTTCCTGAACCTCCATAATAGCTAAAAAGCCAATCTCTCTCCATTGAATTGGTCGGTTCCCCGCCATTAATCCATTAAAAAATATATATATATATATATTGTAAGTTGCAGATGACTCTAGATGACCTTCCCACTAGAGGTTATTATATAGATGATTTAAGCTTCTTGCAACTTGCTCTCTTGGAAACTCCCACTATGTTTATAAATGCAGAGCAAGTCTCTCGATGGTAAAGCTAACACAATGGAGTATTCCCGGGTTTTGTCTCTTGTCTTCTGCATTCTTGCTTGCTGCTTCTTCTTCTCCACTACCCAAGCTAGATCACATAAACATAGTAAACATAAGCATGGTCATGCCCGCCCAGTATCTCAAATTTCCATTTCCCCTTGTCCTTCCCCTGAGCCTGCCAATCAAACTAATAATTCTAGTAGTGTTTTTGATGTACGTTCTTTTGGGGCTGTTGGAAATGGAATGGCAGGATGACACAAGGGCATTCAAGGCAGCTTGGGACAAGCTTGTCAAGCTGAGGAATCAGCTGTTGTGTTTGTTCCCTATGGTTGCTCCTTTGTGATTCAATCTACAATCTTCTGGGTCCTTGTCTAAGCCGCTTGGTGTTTCAGGTAATGTAATTAGTCCAGGAGGTTTTTTGGGGGGGTACATTCTATTATGCATGTATATTCCTTGAAAAGGTGAAAAAGACTAATGGGGGTTTGGGTAGAACAGGTTGATGGTACAATTATGCCACCAGATGGACCAGACTCCTGGCCAGAGAATAACAGCAAGCGTCAGTGGCTGGTCTTTTACAGGATCAATGAAATGTCACTGCAAGGAGGTGGTCTTATAGATGGTAGAGGAGAGAATTGGTGGAACCTTCCCTGCAAACCCCACAAGGTATTTCTCATCTTTCTACGAAAATCTCTCTCCCCCATTCTCGAATTTATGGTTTTTTTTTTTGCTGATTTCTCAAATGGGTGATATAGGGAGCAAATGGAACGACATTGTCAGGGCCATGTGACAGTCCAGTGTAAATTAACCTACTATGGTTTTTCTACGCATTTGATGCTAATTATGCAAGACATAACTTAACATTACTGCTATTAATACCTTCTGACGCAGGCCATAAGGTTCTTCATGAGCTCCAACTTGACTGTACAAGGACTCAGAATAAAGAACAGCCCTCAGTTCAACTTCAGGTTTGATAACTGCAGGGATGTTCATATAGAATCTATTTACATAACAGCTCCAGCTCTAAGCCCCAACACCGATGGGATTCACATAGAGAACACCAACAATGTCAAAATATACAATTCAGTGGTCTCCAATGGTTAGCCCAAAATCCAATGACCTTATATATGTAGTATATATGTATGTATTTATATTCTACTCATTACCATCCTCACAATCCCTTTTTGTAGGCATTGACTTTGTGTTTCGGTGGATCAGGCAGCTAATGTAGACATAAAGGAACATCACATGGACCTAGCCATGAATTAGGTGCTCCATTTTGCAATATTAAGGCTTGTTTAGTTACATTGATCTAGGCTCCATTCTTAATTTTTTTTTTTTGAATTTTGATATCAGCATTGGAAGTCTAGGCAATCCTGACTAGAGCCTGCGTTAACAACATCACAGTTAGAGACTCAGTTCTGAAATATTCAAGACAATGGGGTTGGACAAGACATGGCAAGGCGGGTCAGGGGCAGTATCAGGAGTGACATTCAGTAATCTTCACATGAACAACGTTAGAAACCCCATCATCATCGATCAGTTCTACTGCCTGACCAAACAGTGCACAAACCAGAGCTCAGCAGTGCTAGTCTCCAACATAATCTATAGTAACATCAAAGGAACCTACGACATTCGCAGTCCAGCTATGCATTTTGCCTGCAGTGATTCTGTCCCCTGCACCAATTTGACACTATCTGATGTTGAACTTCTTCCAGATCAGGGAGATTTGATTTTGGATCCCTTCTGTTGGAATGCTTGGGGACCTGCAAGCGCTCACTATCCCTCCGTCTCATGTTTGATGGGGCTGACCCCGATCCCTCCTTCAAAACTATTTAGACCATTGCTGACCTGATCATTAGTTTAGCTAGCAGTTCTCAACAAATTAAAGTATCCATGTTACATGTATGTATATATTTTGAACTTTTGGGATGATTGAAAAGTGTTTTGTTCCTCTTTCGCTTCCTCTTCATTCACTCATTATGAGTTTAGAGGACAAGGATTAATAAGTAGGGAAAACTATATATGTTATGGGTCCCATTTCCAATTTATTTGAAAAACTAGGACCAAAAGTCCTTAAGCCAAGCCCAAATCTTTTTATTAATTTAAAAAATATTTGATAAAAACAACGAACGCTTGAAGTGAGACCTCGGGATATGGAACATACCATGTGTTAGATGGACTTTATACCTCAGTTTTACTAAGGTTGTATCTAAGGTTTTTTAGACCCTTTATAAAAAATTTTGTCCTTGGTATCAAATATTTTTTAAATTAAAGGGCTTGACCTTAGTTCCGAGTAGAGGTGTAACTAAGTTAAGTCGATATAAAGTCAAACTCGAGTTCGACTCAATTCAAAAACTTGAAGCTTGAACTCGACTCACTCGATCGAGTTTTTTTTTTTTTTTCCAGATATTCAAAACTCGACTCGAAAAATAGTCGAGCTACTCAAACTCTACTTGATAAAACTAGAATCAATTAAGAAATTAACAAATAATAACATAGTAAAACTCGATTAATCTCGTGAACAGTTCAAGGCATGTATTGTGATACTTGAAATCAATTTGACAAACTATTTGAGATCGAACTTGATAATATTAACTCCAAGTTGAATCTGAGTATTCTATGAGTCGAGCTCTGAGAAGTTTGACTTGTTTAGTCCCCTAGTTAAATATCTTTTGATCTTAATTTTTCAAATAAATTGAAATATGACCCTAACATAGTTTTCCATAATAAGTATGACATAATCATAGGCTTAGGGGTCGAAGTGGAGGAACATCTGGTTTCTCCCGCCCATGCGCAACGACTGCTATCATCATCATCACTTTTGAGTGCATGGTTACGCGCTCTGAAAAAGGCCCTGGACGGCGCACAAGCAATAGGATCCAAATACCACCTCAAACATACCTTTCTGCCCTCCCACCGTCAAATTGTCAAAGCGGAAATTTTGAACTTTTTCTAACTCTGAAACTTGTTACTTTCATTGAATTTCTTTCTATATTTTATGCAAATTTCTCAAAAGAAATGAGTGACTTGGATCTCTGCATGAACTTTATAGTTTTCAGAATTGGGTCTCTCCCTACCTTGCCCTACACTTAGAGTGTGCTTTTCAGCTTTTATCCTTTTGCCTATCCCACTTCCTTTTGTTTCCTGGAAAATCCATTGGAAACTAGTTCGATGTCAAATCTAGACTTAGGGATTTTATTTTCTTTCTTTCCTTAATTTTGCTTCAGTTCAAAGATAATAGAAGATCATGGAATGCATGTAGATAGACAAAAGAAAAGAAAACCAATATTATTATGATATTTTCATATACAATATCTGAGAAAGAAAATGAAGGAATAGAGAAATGGGGTTTTGTTCAAATTTGAAAAGCAAAGGTCTAAAAGCTGAGTTACGTGTCAAATTAATCCGTTTTTTGAAAACAATATTCATTGTAGCCCATCCTTCAAGCTTATGTTCAATTTAATATCCCATGTTAAGTAGGTATGTCATAAGGAAGAAAAAGCTAAGTTTGATGAAAAATTGGTTTAAAGCGTAGTAATTAATAAGCTACGGCCGTTTTAGCTAAAATTGTAGTTACTAATTAAGGCACCTTTGGTTCAAATATGAAAGCCGCGGTTAGGAACTACGGCTTTGGTTTAAATATGAAGCCATGGCTTTGGTTCAAAAAATAAAGATACGGTTAGTAACTGTGGCTTTAGTTAAAAAATAAAACCACGATTGTCAACTGCCAATTTAACAATGATCTTTTATATCAAAATGAGAATATCTCATATGTGGCATTCATACATGATATGGGGAGGTCAAATTAAGTTATGAAGGATGTGCTAAAATCAATATTTTTTTTTTCAAAAAACAGGGGTTACTTTGACACAACTCTAAAAAGCTCATACTGCCAGAAAAATGGCCGAAAAGGGAAGAGCAGTGGATTCTTTCTAATTTCAAAGCAAAAGGCCTAAAAGCTCTTACAGCTAGAAATGGTGGATTGAAGGAAGAATGTGGTGTGAAGGCTGCCTAAAGTTACCCAAAATATAGAAACTCAAGCCAAAAGAACACCCATAAGACCCTGCTATCATATAATATCATAAAAATTCTCCAAATCACAGTCTTAGTACAAAGTTCTTTGTCTTATCTCAGCAGTGAGTGCTCCAGAACAAACATATAACAAAAATAAGTACCATTATTTTTGAATGGATAAAAGATATCAAATAACTCAAAATTTGTCGTATGTGCTCATGTTTTCTTGACGACTCTTTGTGGATAAAATTGCTCTTAAACATTTCATGTATTTGCATATATTTTTGAAAATAAATTAAGGGTTATTTTTATAAGAAAACAGTAAAGACATTTTTATCAAAATGAGATCAAAATTTGATTAAGGGTTAGATTTCCAAAGTTTAGGACTTTTTTGGTTCCTTTTTCTTAAATTGTTATTGAAAACCGTTTCTGAAAACATTGAGAATATTATTTTGGTGTCTTTTAAAAACTATTATTACTCATAAATTTAGTGTTTTTTGTATTTTACATATTTTGAGAAAAAAAAGATGGTAGTGTTAACTGTGTTTTTTATTAACTTATTGTTTTTTAAAGGTAACAAACATGCCCTTAGTTTTCAAAAGGTCTTTTAATCAAATAACCATTTTTTTTATGTACA
The DNA here is from genome assembly GCA_016808115.1 of Tetrastigma voinierianum. Taxonomy (NCBI): domain Eukaryota; kingdom Viridiplantae; phylum Streptophyta; class Magnoliopsida; order Vitales; family Vitaceae; genus Tetrastigma; species Tetrastigma voinierianum. The sequence goes on from JAEQBH010003792.1 coordinate 72,175, forward strand.
CAATCTTGTCTACTTTCCTAACGGTCAATTAATTAGGTTTTTAGACACAAATGGATATGACTTAACAAGAACACGAGACTGTCCAAACTTGAGAGCTCTAATGTGTGAGCTAGAGAATGTAAAATATATGAGCCAGCAAAATATTAATCCAAATCATGTACATATGCAAATATAAAATAAAGAAAGAATGTAAAATTGCAAAGGCATTAATTCAATTATCACTGCAACTCTTATGTACATGGATAATGTCAATATTTAATAATGCATTGATTAATGGAAAAAGTACTATAATTCTAAACTCTTCATAATCCTATACATTATGGGATAAGCTGCACAAATGTCCTTTTTTTAGATCCTAAGATATCCTAACGTTTACTTCCGTAGTTACTCAGACCCATGCCGTTAAAAAAGTTATAATTAGGCTGGAAACTTTGACACGTGTAAGGAGTTTAACGAGTGTTTTAATGGATATTTGTCCATCTGTGACCTTTGACATATATAAGTGTGTGTTCTAGAGTCTCGGTCATGATATTTAATTTGTGGGCCTCATTGATTAGTACAGTGTGTTTGAACTCCTCATATGGGACTTAGTGTGTGCAAAGGAAATGTAAAATATTTAGCAATAATTGTAAAGGCACACAGATTTTAGTATGGTTTGGCAACACGCCTATGTCACGGTGTACCCCAGAGCGTAAAAATTTCCATTGATATGATTTAAGGTTTACAATTAGTCTTATATGGCATGAGACCCTTTCTACCCATGACCCTTCTTGAAACCCCTAAAGTACTTATAGTGGAATTCGAATGAACTTCATATTCAGGTATCTATAACATCACACTCCCATGCCCCTGATTTATCAAAAATAAAATGAAGAATTTAAAAAACATAATCTTTCACTAGAGGTAAAAGGCTTTTAACCTGCAATAACTCAATCGAGTATCTACACTCCTTACTCTCTCAACACGTCCAGAGTTCGATTGTTTTTCTTGACTCCGGCTCTGAAAAATTCATATTTGAGCATCTTTTTTGAAAACCCGAATAAATAGCTTTTTGTATATTCGGTTATGGAAAACTAGATAAGATTAGATCATTATCTAATATGACTCAAATCTGTGAATTATTGACTTTCTTTTAAGCTATCACACGGAAATAGGAAACTTGCTGATCAAATATCCTTTTCAAAATGGAATCCTTATTTGATTCCAATTCTGGATTGAAAGCTTAGAAGGTTTGACCTTCTTAATGTGATCATTATCCACTTGCCTAAATGATCTAGATTTGATCTTTATCTGCTTGCCTAAATGATCTCAGGCCCATAAGTTGCGCCAGTGCATGGCCTCTAGCTAACAAACTCACGTCGTCCAGTTATTCACTTCTAGTACGAACTTCCATATCCAAACACGTCCACTGCTTGACATAAGGTTGCCTTAGTCCAAACTTCATCCTGGTCCTACCAGGGACTTCACCTCTAATTCTTCAAAGCTTCATCAAACTCTGATCTTCAAAATAGGCTTCTTCTTGAAGAATACCTGGGACAAAGATATGGACAATTTCAAACCCAACAATCTCCCCCTTTGCCTATGTCTTGCAAAAACAACCTTAAAGAAGAAGAAGATACACACACTCTTGCTGCCCTTATTTCTCTCTCCCTTTTTTAGGGAAGGCAAGATACACAAGCAAAAGGCCTTACATCTACTCCATAATGCATATCCCTAGGGATGACAAAGAGAATTCATACTGAGAATCGATCCTTGGTGATATTGCTAGTTGATCTTCAATAGATACGTGCCTAAGATCAATGATTTTGTCCTCAACTAGCTTTCAATTATAATGGTGCCTTATATTAATGTGCTTGGTTCTCGAATGCTGAACTGAGTTTTTGAGATCTTTGTGGCGGTTGAGTTATCGCGAAGTAAGTGTTAGGACTGCTCTAGAGACTCCGTAGTCTCTAAGCATATTTCTCATCAAATAAAGTTGTGTGTCACCAGCTGCTATATATTTGACCTTGGTTGTGGAAAGTGATACGTAGTTTTGTTTTCTATTATACCAAGACACGAGGTTGTTGCCAAGGAAGAAACACCCACCAGAGATGCTTTTTCTATCGTTTGAGTTTCAGCCCTGTCGATTGTCCACCGATATCCTACTATCTTGGAGCATGGTGTCGTGAGTGTACCAGACACCATAATCAGTGGTTCCACTAACATATTTGATGATCTTCTTGACTGCTAGAAGATGACTATCCTTGGGACTTGCTTGGTATCGCGCACAAACTCCCACATTATAACCTTAATAATAAGATGACTTGTAGTCAGTATAATAGCTTTGCGTCTATGCTTCTATGGGGAGTGATTGGCAGCATTGTTCAACTTCATTTTTAGAAATCTTGTCATGGGTTCCTATTGGGGTTCTTCAATGTTTGGCTGAACCAAGGATGAACTTACTGACCAAGTCCTTGGCATATTTTTCCTGTGAAATAAAGGTCCTTAAGCTGGTTTTCCAGATCTGAAGTCCTAGAAATTATGTAAGTTCTTCGACCATGCTCATTTCAAATTCTGTGCTCTTGTACTTGACAAACCGTTGCACCAAGTATTGGAACGTGGACCCAAAGACTATGTCATCCACATAGATCTGAAGGACAATAACTTCCTTTTGACTTTTAAGCATGAAAAGAGTATGATCTATTCTCCCCCCCACGGTGTGTAACCACCTTTGAGGAGGTATTCCGCGAGTCTCTCATACCCTTAGGGCTTGTTTTGGAATCCATAGAAACTTTTGGTTTGTGACATAGTTGGGGTCTGCAAAGGAACTTTGAAACCCTTTTGGTTAAGCAACAAACACTTTGCTTCATCGCGGATACCAGTTTAAGAAGCCTCTTGGCGTCCGTTTGATAAAGTTTGGAACGATTATTTCAACAAAATGCTTCAGTAAACAAATTGACTCAAGCCGGGCTATCAGAGCAAATGTCTCGTCAAAATCGACTCCTTACACTTGAGTGTATCCTTGAGCAACTAGACGAGCTTTGTTTCTAGTGATGTTTCCTTCTTCATCTGTTTTGTTCTTGAAGATCCATTTGGTCCCAATTATATTTGCATGTTAGGGCTTTGGAACTAAATCCCAAACTTCAATGTGTCCGAACTGTGATAGTTCTTCCTGCATAGCTTAGATCCAAAACCCATCTTTTAGAGCCTCCTTGTAATTTTAGTCAATTATGGAGGTGCTGTGCCAAAACTAAGACCCTCATTTCTCATAGTTCATCACAGGAACTCCCTTGTCCAGAACACTTGCTTTTGAATCTTCTCTATAATATCTGGCTGACAGGATGGTCTTCACGAATCTTTTTGGAGGGTTTTCGAGCCTGAATGTTAGAGTATTCAGCACTATTGTGGTCATCCTGTTGTTGTAAGGAGTCTTCTATCTTCCGGACATTAGCTATAACTGGAAGCCAAGCTTCCGAGATTGTCCGAACGTTTGTGGAGACTCGTTCATTTTCTTCATTACTAGATGGTGGAGCGTCTTTAGGGCTATTGAGAGTCTTCTCCTTTTCAATTTTACCACATATAATTATGAAAATTGAGAAAAAAAAAATTATAGGCATTGACCTACATTAACATTAATTTTTCATTTTATTCGTAAAGATGATCTATGTCATATATCCCTTTGGCATGTTGGCAGAGGTTATAGGCACCTTAATTTTATGAATGCAATTTCATTGATTTCTTAATAACAAGAGAACAATTATATGTTATTTGTTATATTCATAGTGTCAGGGTACTTGATCGAGGTGGCGTTGTTTTTCATGTAGATATAGGAGGTCTTTTAGTCTCAATGCTTCACTTGGGGGAAGATAATCATCAACTCACATTAATGGATTCCATCACAACATTGGTTCTCTATTGTACCTTATAAAACTTTTTATTTGTTTGTGTAGTACTTACAGAAAGACACCTTCATCCTCTTGGCCTCGAACTTCCCTCTTGGTTTCCCTATCATTCAAGATGTATACAGGACTACCAAATTCATGATCATTTTAAAATTTGGTTTCTTACCTTTCACAGATCTCCTCATCAGTGTTTGAGCTCCTGGCCTTAGATAGACTCAATTTGAAATGTAGCATGTTGCATTTACTACTTCTACCCAAAATTTAGTTGGGACACTCTTGGCTTTTAGCATTACTCTTGCCATCTCGTGTAGAGTTCTATTCTTTTTCTCTACTACATTTTGTTGAGGAGTTTTAGGTGTTGAGAACTCATGTTCTATACCATTCTTCCTGCAAAAATCCTCAAACAAGGAGTTTTCGAATTCCTTACCATAATCACTCCTTATTATACTAATCTTAAGAAGTCTATTGTTATGCTTCTTGTATAGTCTTTGCCACAGTTCTTCAAATGCTTCAGATTTGGTTATGAGGAAATTTACCTAAGTGAACCTAGAGAAGTCATCTACTCATACATATACATACTTTTTTTTAGCAATGCTCTCTATTTGCATGGGTCCCATCAGATCCATGTGGACCAATTCTAGTACTCTAGTAGTAGAACCTAGTTGAGACTTTAGGTGAGGTGTTCGAATTTGCTTTCCTAGTTGGCATAGTGCACTTTGAGTCTTTCGGGTTCTCCTTTAAGATTGGGTTATAGTAGCTTTTTGTATAGTATCTTTGAGGCTACTATGACTTAGATGTCCCATTCGGCTGTGCTAAAGGTTAGTATCGTTTTGAACTAAGGTTAGGCATGTGTTCAAACTTGCTAGTAGATAGTAGTTATCTGATGAGTTATTTCCTTCCATGATCTGTCATTGATCTTGATCTAGGACAATACATTTGTCCTTGGTGAATCTTACGAACATATCTTGGTCACACAATTGATTGATACTAATCCAAGTTGGCTTTGACCATCGGCAAAAACAAATCCCTTAATTTTGGTAGGTTCTTTGATCCCCAAGTTCTTAAGTCTGAATAATTGAAAATCGGATAGTAGTGCTGCCATGATGCATGAACAGAACTGTCGTGACACTGACACTGCCACCCACGTGGAGATGTGGCGAAGGTGCTTCCATTACTGTACCTCTTTTGTTCAATTCACCACCTTGATCAGCATTGTATCTTGAGATGTATTCTGTAGCGGCTAAATTTCAAAATATATTCAAGCTTCACAAATGGGAGTGTTTGACTTACAAAAAGAATATTACATATACAAAATAGACGAAAAATTACCGATGACATCTAACTGTTGACCTTGGGGTGTGATGAAGTTGTCAAGGCCTTCTTGCCTCTCTTTCGTAGCTACAGGATGAAAACGTGCTAAGCTTTATGCTTAGTGGGAATAAACTTCGTGGGACCACTAACACGGATCATCGCATATCTGGCATCATCATCTAACATCTATCATATCATTTAAACATGCTTATACGTATCTCATATTTACTTATCATACCATGTTTCATTTTCTTATTAACGTTCATATACATTTCATATCATTTTTACACACTTTGCTTCATGTTCTTGTCACAATATACTTGTCATCGCATAAGCGGTGCTATGTCGCTTTATCATATCGTATTTCATATCATCTTTAGTGTTTTGTTTCTGTTTCATGCATGCATAGCGTAGAAGTGGATAAAGGAAGCTATAAAATTCGAAATATTTATGCTATTTATCTGAAGCTTGATGGTCTATAAAGGTCGAAGGCCTTTGTTATCATGTCTGAGACAACTGACCATCTATAAGGGCCCGAAGCGCTATAATGACTCGAACGGACCGGTGATCAGTATCTTTGCGAGACTTGTTTTCTAATAGACATGCCCGTCTATCCTGCAAGTTACAGCGGACAATCATGTGTATTTTATGTTTAGTACATATCTCATATTCGAATAATTATTGTTATCCATTGTCATGATTATTTGTCATTTATTAGTACCTTTGCATTTTCATATCTCGTGCTGCATGAATAACCATGGTTACCATGTATGCTTATGGGATATTTACTATCATTCCAATTTCATCAAGCTATATATGGATGGATTCTAGACTCCAAGGGCTTTCCATAGAGTTCAAGAACATCCGAAATGGAGTTCGAACGAAGGAATTATGACCATTCGAAGTTGAAGGCTTCCCATGAACAGTGACTACTAGCAGAACCAGAAGAGCCTACTGTTTTTCATGATTTATGGGCTAATATGCGTTGATTGTCAACTATATAGGGATGGATTTTAGACTCAAGGGCTTTCCATAGAGTCCAAGAACATTGAAACGAGGAGTTCGGACGAAGAAATTATGACGCGTCAGGTTAGGCTTCTATGAGCAGTGACTACGATCATAGCGACGGGGCCTACTATTTTTCATAATTTATGGACTAATGAGTTCCAATTTCATCCAAGATATATGGATGGATTCTAGACTCAAGGTCTTTCCATGAAGTCGAAACATGGTGAAGTGATTAAGGACAAATTATGTTTAATGAGGCTTCCTGGTGTTTGATACAGTGTAATGAAATTTCCTGTTTGCATGGTGTATGGACCCTATGCTGGGTTAGTTCGTAGAATATATATGGATGGATTCTAGACTCAAAGGGCTTTCCATAGAGTCCAAGAGCATCTGAAACGGAGTTCGGACGAAGAAATTATGACCATCCGAAGTTGATGGCTTCCTATGAACAGTGACTACGAGCAAAACTAGTAGGACCTACTATTTTTCGTGATTTCTGGACCTAATATGAGTTCCAATTTCATCAAACTATATATGGATGAATTCTAGACTCAAAGGGATTTCCATAGAGTCTAAGAACATCCGAAACGGAGTTTGGATGAAGAAATTTTGACAAAGACAAAGCGTGGTTTGGAAGTACACGATAGCATCTCCCCCTAAAACCTAATGTTCATTGGCCTAATATTTCTCAATTGAAAACATAATCAACCAGCCCAGAGTCAGAAAACACACACATATAAGGAAGACTTGATTTGCTAACTCCATCCTACACAATTAATAGGTTAGGAGAGTTTCTAAGTCTCAAAAATTTGGAAATCATCCTTGTTTCCATATTTAAATCAACCACAAAACCAAACAAAACAATTCCAAATCTAATTATTTGCTGAGACACCTGCCTGCCAGTGGGATGTTTGAGACCAGGTCGTAAAAAAAAAAAAAAGGGTTTATGGTTTGATTTTTCCATACAAAAATCCATACTTTTCCATACAAAGTCATAGCATTCCATACCTTTCTTGGCTTTCTTCTGCCTTCTCTTCTCTTCTTCTTCTTCTTCTTCTTCTTCTCCCTCTTCCCCTTTTCTCTTATCCTCTTCTTCTTCACGTTTGCTTTCCCAAGCAGAAGACCAAACAGTCTTCACCGCTTTTGATTTTAATTCTCCTTTTATTACCCTTTAGTCCTTCATCTTTCCCTATTTACAAATCAAGTTATGTCATTTATATAATAGCCTACCATCTTCTCATATTATGTCTTTTGTGTCCCATTTTGACAAGTTACAATTTTACCCTTGTATCTTGTACAAATTCCGGGTTTTTGAAATTTTCTCACTTAGTAAAATAATAATTACGAAAAATTTCCAAATGCTCTTATTGTATACCCTAATTAAGTTTAAAATGACTAGGGTATATTTCGGGGTGTTACAATCAAAGTACCACCTTTGTTCTATTTTGATCTTGAAAGAGGTAAGAACTACAAGACTTTTAGCTTTTCCTTTTTCTACCTAGGGGGTCCTCTTGATTGAATTTTTTCACTGTTATCTTTATGGTGGATTGTTCTATAGTGACGTTTGATGTGACCCATTTTTCTGCAATAGTAGCATTTGACTCCCTGGCCCCTTTTGTTTCATGTACTTGTCTTGCTTGTTTGGACATGTTGTTCCCATTATTGGGAGTGTTCGGATGAGCTCTTCTACTTTTGAAGTCTTCTGACAAGGAATCTCTTTCCAAGTTGCTTGTTTCGATCATGAGGATCCCTTTTGGTACCCAATGCCTTCCCGAGCCTTGGAGGTAGTCCCCATACATAGAATGTGATCCATGGATGACGTTCCTAAGTTCATCATCCGCTACTTATTTTCCACGAGATGTTATAGTAATTCAAATTGAGTCATCTTTGTTCTTAAGGATTTCCTTTTAGGGTAGCACAGCACTCCTCTAAAGCTTCTTTGTCTTGAGGCGAGGTTGATGGACTTGTCCTTGAGTCTTCGTAATTTTGTTGTGGTCCCTTGACTTTGTTGTCATCAGTCATGAATGTGCTAGTTCTTCGTTTGAGATCCCATCATCTCCTTCGAAAAATAAGTCAGCTGAAGGATTATGAGGAATCTGGTTAGTGACTTTTTGTGTTCGGATGTTAGTTGTCACGCCCTTTGAAAATTCTTGCGGCTTTATGTTTAGTTGACCAAGGCGCGATTGTAACGCCCCAAAATACCATAGAGATTTTTATAATAATATTATTATATATTTCG